>OY759262.1:63595469-63680469 GCA_963662155.1 Lamellibrachia columna
TCGTCGTCGTTGACGCACTCGTCGTTATCATCGTCTTAATCATTATAGTAGTTAACGTAGTCATCGTCGTCGTCGCCGCCGTACTCATTATCATCGTATACGTTCTCATCATCGTCATTCATGTGCTGACTGTCGTCGTTGATGCAGTCATCGTCGTCGGTGACGTAGTCGTCATCATCAGTAATGTGATTCGTCTTCGTCCTGATACAGTTTACACGAGCGATTTATGTCCCATTGTGTCGTCCGGATGCAAATTGTTGGTGTTAACTGAGATCGATGAGCGAGGCTAATTTGTGGTTACGATTGTTACGCTGGAATTGGGGATGATCCCAAATGTGACCGTCTGTTGACCAACAGTTTGAAGCAGTGGCCCATCAGCGACCGCCGCGACCGACCAGTGCTGTACCCGCCGTGACCATCAAAGCTCAAGTCGGGAGTTGCGCGAGTCAACATGTCGAATTCGAATTCGTGTAAAGTGGCCGTTACTTACTTGTTAACACTTTTTCCGACGCCGACAGCGAACAGCGTGATGCCGTCGGCCCGGGCTGCCCGAGCGGCGGCTGCCGTCTTGGCCGTGTCGTTCGACACGCCGTCCGTGATGACGACGCCAATGCGAGGCACTCCGGGTCGCGCGTATCTCGCCGAGAACATCTCGTTGTGCATTTGGTCGATGGCGACGTACGTTAACGTGTTGCCACGGCGCTGGTGAACGCGGCCGAGGGCATCAGTTATCTGCTTGGCCGTCGAATACCTGAATGCAAATAGGTACGTCTCCAACACCAGACTCCGCCCAACAACAAAACATGAGAACATTTGCATCGGTCTGAAAATAAGAAGATTGGAAATGGCTCGGACTTTTCTTTATAATGACCAAAGACTTGCCAGCGGAAACAGCGTTGAGTTGGACTCAGAAAGGAAGAAGAAAAGGGGCAGACCAAACACAACATGAAGACGACCTATGGAAGAGGAACTCAATGCTGCTGGCATAGGCTGACCTGGGGCACAGCGGTCAGGAGAGCCCAGGACAGGGGGAACTGAAGGCTGCTGGGCTGACTTGGTTCACAGCGGTCAGGAGAGCCCAAGACAGAGGGAACTGAAGGATGCTGGGCTGACCTAGGGCACAGCGGCAAGGAGAGCCCAAGACAGAGGAACTGAAGGCTGCTGGACTGACCTGGGGCACAGCGACAAAGAGAGCCCAAGACAGAGGGAACTGAAGACTGCTGGGCTGACATGGGGCACAGCGACAAGGAGAGCCCAAGACAGAGGGAACTGAAGACTGCTGGGCTGACATGGGGCACAGTGTCAAGGAGAGCCCAAGACAGAGGGAACTGAAGACTGCTGGGCTGACATGGGGCACAGTGGCAAGGAGAGCTCAAGACAGAGGGAACTGAAGACTGCTGGGCTGACATGGGGCACAGCGACAAGGAGAGCCTAAGACAGAGGGAACTGAAGACTGCTGGGCTGACAAGGGGCACAGTGGCAAGTAGAGCCCAAGACAGAGGGAACTGAAGAGTGCTGGGCTGACATGGGACACAACAGCAAGGAGAGCCCAAGACAGAGGGAACTGAAGGCTGCTGGGCTGACATGGGGCACAGCGACAAGGAGAGCCCAATACAGAGGGAACTGAAGACTGCTGGGCTGACATGGGGCACAGTGGCAAGGAGAGCCCAAGACAGATGGAACTGAAGGCTGCTGGGCTGACATGGGGCGCAGCGACAAGGAGAGCCCAAGACAGAGGGAACTGAAGACTGATGGGTTGACATGGGGCACAGTGGCAAGGAGAGCCCAAGACAGAGGGAACTGAAGACTGCTGGGCTGACATGCAACACAGCAGTAAGGAGAGCCCAAGACAGAGGGAACTGAAGGCTGCTGGGCTGACATGGAACACAGTGGCAAGGAGAGCCCAAGACAGAGGGAACTGAAGGCTGCTGGGCTGACATGGGACACAGTGGCAAGGAGAGCCCAAGACAGGGAACTGAAGACTGATGGGTTGACATGGGGCACAGTGGCAAGGAGAGCCCAAGACAGAGGGAACTGAAGACTGCTGGGCTGACATGCAACACAGCAGTAAGGAGAGCCCAAGACAGAGGGAACTGAAGGCTGCTGGGCTGACATGGAACACAGTGGCAAGGAGAGCCCAAAACAGAGGGAACTGAAGGCTGCTGGGCTGACATGGGACACAGTGGCAAGGAGAGCCCAAGACAGAGGGAACTGAAGGCTGCTGGGCTGACATGGGACACAGTGGCAAGGAGAGCCCAAGACAGATGGAACTGAAGGCTGCTGGGCTGACATGGGACACAGCAGTAAGGAGAGCCCAAGACAGAGGGAACTGAAGGCTGCTGGGCTGACATGGGACACAGCAGTAAGGAGAGCCCAATACAGAGGGAACTGAAGGCTGCTGGGCTGACATGGGACACAGCGACAAGGTGAGCCCAAGACAGAGGGAACTGAATGCTGCTGGGCTGACATGGGACACAGTGGCAAGGAGAGCCCAAGACAGAGGGAACTGAAGGCTGCTGGGCTGACATGGGACACAGTGGCAAGGAGAGCCCAAGACAGATGGAACTGAAGGCTGCTGGGCTGACATGGGACACAGCAGTAAGGAGAGCCCAAGACAGAGGGAACTGATGACTGCTGGGCTGACATGGGGCACAGCGACAAGGAGAGCCTATGATAGAGGGAATTGAAGACTGCTGGGCTGACAAGGGGCACAGTGGCAAGGAGAGCCCAAGACAGAGGGAACTGAAGACTGCTGGGCTGACATGGGGCACAGTGTCAAGGAGAGCCCAAGACAGAGGGAACTGAAGACTGCTGGGCTGACATGGGGCACAGTGGCAAGGAGAGCTCAAGACAGAGGGAACTGAAGACTGCTGGGCTGACATGGGGCACAGCGACAAGGAGAGCCTAAGACAGAGGGAACTGAAGACTGCTGGGCTGACAAGGGGCACAGTGGCAAGTAGAGCCCAAGACAGAGGGAACTGAAGAGTGCTGGGCTGACATGGGACACAACAGCAAGGAGAGCCCAAGACAGAGGGAACTGAAGGCTGCTGGGCTGACATGGGGCACAGCGACAAGGAAAGCCCAATACAGAGGGAACTGAAGACTGCTGGGCTGACATGGGGCACAGTGGCAAGGAGAGCCCAAGACAGATGGAACTGAAGGCTGCTGGGCTGACATGGGGCGCAGCGACAAGGAGAGCCCAAGACAGAGGGAACTGAAGACTGATGGGTTGACATGGGGCACAGTGGCAAGGAGAGCCCAAGACAGAGGGAACTGAAGACTGCTGGGCTGACATGCAACACAGCAGTAAGGAGAGCCCAAGACAGAGGGAACTGAAGGCTGCTGGGCTGACATGGAACACAGTGGCAAGGAGAGCCCAAAACAGAGGGAACTGAAGGCTGCTGGGCTGACATGGGACACAGTGGCAAGGAGAGCCCAAGACAGAGGGAACTGAAGGCTGCTGGGCTGACATGGGACACAGTGGCAAGGAGAGCCCAAGACAGATGGAACTGAAGGCTGCTGGGCTGACATGGGACACAGCAGTAAGGAGAGCCCAAGACAGAGGGAACTGAAGGCTGCTGGGCTGACATGGGACACAGCAGTAAGGAGAGCCCAATACAGAGGGAACTGAAGGCTGCTGGGCTGACATGGGACACAGCGACAAGGTGAGCCCAAGACAGAGGGAACTGAATGCTGCTGGGCTGACATGGGACACAGTGGCAAGGAGAGCCCAAGACAGAGGGAACTGAAGGCTGCTGGGCTGACATGGGACACAGTGGCAAGGAGAGCCCAAGACAGATGGAACTGAAGGCTGCTGGGCTGACATGGGACACAGCAGTAAGGAGAGCCCAAGACAGAGGGAACTGATGACTGCTGGGCTGAAATGGGCACAGCGACAAGGAGAGCCTATGATAGAGGGAATTGAAGACTGCTGGGCTGACAAGGGGCACAGTGGCAAGGAGAGCCCAAGACAGAGGGAACTGAAGACTGCTGGGCTGACATGGGACACAACAGCAAGGAGAGCCCAAGACAGAGGGAACTGAAGGCTGCTGGGCTGACATGGGGCACAGTGGCAAGGAGAGCCCAAGACAGATGGAACTGAAGGCTGCTGTGCTGACATGGGGCGCAGCGACAAGGAGAGCCCAAGACAGAGAGAACTGAAGACTGCTGGGTTGACATGGGGCACAGTGGCAAGGAGAGCCCAAGACAGAGGGAACTGAAGACTGCTGGGCTGACATGGGACACAGCAGTAAGGAGAGCCCAAGACAGAGGGAACTGAAGGCTGTTGGGCTGACATGGGACCCAGTGACAAGGAGAGCCCAAGACAGAGGGAACTGAATGCTGCTGGGCTGACATGGGACACAGTGGCAAGGAGAGCCCAAGACAGAGGGAACTGAAGGCTGCTGGGCTGACATGGGACACAGTGGCAAGGAGAGCCCAAGACAGATGGAACTGAAGGCTGCTGGGCTGACATGGGACACAGCAGTAAGGAGAGCCCAAGACAGAGGGAACTGAAGGCTGCTGGGCTGACATGGGACACAGCAGTAAGGAGAGCCCAAGACAGAGGGAACTGGTGGCTGCTGGGCTGACATGGGACACAGCGACAAGGTGAGCCCAAGACAGAGGGAACTGAAGGCTGCTGGGCTGACATGGGACACAGTGGCAAGGAGAGCCCAAGACAGATGGAACTGAAGGCTGCTGGGCTGACATGGGACACAGCAGCAAGGATAGCCCAAGACATAGGGAACTGAAGGCTGCTGGGCTGACATGGGGCACAGCAGCAAGGAGAGTCCAAGACAGATGGAACTGAAGGATGCTGGGCTTACATGGGACACAGCAGCAAAGAGAGCCCAAGACAGAGGGAACTGAAGGCTGCTGGGCTGACATGGGACACAGCAGTAAGGAAAGCCCAAGACAGATGGAACTGAAGGCTGCTGAGCTGACAAGGGACACAACAGCAAGGAGAGCCCAAGACAGAGGGAACTGAAGGCTGCTGGGCTGACCTGGTGAACAGCGGCAAGGAGAGCCCAAGACAGAAGGAACTGGCGAGATCTTTGCGTGCCTTATGTGCTACACCTGGGAACGAAGAGAATAAGAAAGAACACAGTTCATTCATTGCAAACTATTATAAGAATCACTGATACAAATTCACCAAACGGTGAAAAACTGTGATAAAAATCTGCAATTACTCCTTCCGCTGTGTGGTTTTAGGCGCAGTTTGTATGTTGGGATTCCTGTTGGACTCAATTCTGAACATTCAACTAATCAAACACTTCACAAGCCTAATAGATGTGATGTTTCCTTCTCCATGATCGCAATAAAAAAATTATCATTGGATCTGTTAGTTTTGCGTAAATAACGTCTTGTTATGGTACGTAGAGCTGGGCTACTTTTGCCCTTTTTTGTCGAATATTCACCGGACCGGGTCAAAAATAATTAAGTAGTTTGTCTGATTTTTTCACCAAAACTAAATAACATATTTGTACGAATGAGCTGGCATATCGTAGTGGATACTACGTGGATACTAGGTAACTATGATTTTTCGCGAAAGGAATCTGAAACGAGACGTGCAAAAAATCAAATTGGGAAGGGGGCTTTAATACACGAACAACAACTTACTCGTTCACGTTAAATATAACGTGGTTTTAATACACGAACAACAACTTACTTGTTCACGTTAAATATAACGTGGCTTTAATATACGAACAACAACTTACTTGTTCACGTTAAATATAACGTGGCTTTAATACACGAACAACAACTTACTTGTTCACGTTAAATATAACGTGGCTTTCAGAGCCGAACGTCAGCGTCCCGATCCTTGTTTTAGTTGGTCCGATCTGGAAGATGTCAACCACATCCTTGACAAACTGGATCTGCCTCTTGAAGTCCGGGTTCCAGATACTTCCGGACTCATCCAACACGAAGACTATGTCGGCCGGATTGCTGCTGCATCCTGAGAGCGAAACACAAAGATGACCAGAAGCTGTGCCTGACAACCCAGTTTCGATGGTGCATTAGAGCATTTGTCGGTAAATTGATCGCTTTCTATATGAAGTGGAACCTGAATACTCCGGTTCCCCGAGGTTTCCGGATTATCGGTGTCCGGATTAATGAGGTTCCTCGGTAGTATCAGTCGCACTTTTTTACACCGAATAATCAAGTTGGTGACAGGGCAAGGTAATCATTTATAAATAATTTACATAAACTGCAAGCAACTCTCACACTAACTCCATGATTTGATAATATGACGCGCCCATTAGGTAAGTTAGTATTTCAGTTGCGATGTTGTGCTTTGTAAATTGCACACGCTTCTTTTAATGTGTTGCACTGACCGTTTAGCGCACCGTGTCACAGAGGCAAGGCGCAGTTCCAAATACTGTAGTCAGAGCGATAGGCATAGTTCTGCGTATGTTAATATTATACGTACTTAGAATTCTCACGTGCATTTCTCTATGTCCATTTTGTACTTAATATGTCGTTAGTTAGATTGGTTGACAAACTGATTGTAAGACTGATGTGTATTAATGACAACGCGAGATATATGCTAGCCCGCAAATATTTAACGAATTATCGTGTTAGCAAACCAACCAATAATAATTCACACACATATACATAAATGAGTTGTTGAAAACGTCGATTGTACAATTAGTACGTGAAATAAAATTCATCGTAAATGATTTTCTTTACCTTGCTCCGTATACTCTGGCGTAATGAACGCATCTGCAACATATACAACATATACAACATATACAACATATACAACACGTCCAATGCTTTATGTTACAGCAGCGTATTAATGTTGACAGCTCTTCATCGATATTGACAGTACGATCACAAGGTCAGTAGACGACTAGCAACAATCTGACGGTTGTTATTTCAACTGGTGAAGTTATTTCCATTTACGTAACTGTAGCATTATCAGCTGCTTTTCCTCATGGCGACCAGAGTTGTTATATTCGTTGCCTACGTTGGTTGATTCTCGTTATAAAATATTGACGCAAACATACGTCTGCGCGCTAAGTTATTATTACAAAATAACGGGGCGTTTCAATAAAAATACGATATGACTGTTATAAAGATATTGTTGGGATGATCTTACTGATGCACGACACTCTACGAAACCGACGTCATTAAACCTAAGAACCTCCGCCCGCTTACATGACACTTTGGTTTACATCGTTATGTGTGCAACTTCGGTAACTTACTATTTGGCGTTTTATTCGTTATAACTCAAAGCTGCCTGAATGACAGTGCATGCACCCGACGTCAGAGACCTGTTGTACTGTGATCGGAGCATAAACCGTGTTTGGGGAGATAATACGCCAATGATACACGACATAAACGAAACAGCGTTTAGTGCCATACATCAACGTTTTGAAACCACCCCTTAATTGGATGTGTCTTATGAATATGATATATATCCGCTAAACCAGTAGTTATCAAAATTGTTTGCACCATGACCCTTTTTTCACAGATTGCCTTCATGACAACCCCTCCCCCATGGCTACTGATTCCAAAATAACGACTATTTGCTTTAAAACCAACGCTAGGAGAAGTATTGCCTTTATTTGAAGTTATACTTTTACAGACGTTGCCCAAAGAAATGTCCGTTTTTATTAATTCCGTTAGATGGGTAATGCTGCGAAACATCGAAGCTTCTTGATTCTGGGTTTTGTTACTGCGAGAGCACATTGGAGATCATTGGAAGGACGACAAACAGTCGGTGATTGTGCAACTGCTATTACCCGATAACAAGAGAGCACATAGGCAAGACGGCTGAAAAAAGACAACAAAACATTCGGTGCGTGGACCATCAACTGTAAGATATTCATCAAGAAAAGCGAACATGCGCCGAGGCTCGAAGGTGACAAGGTACAGCAGTTACGTGATATTGTGCGCTAGTTGCATTCCAGACCAAACATCAACACACCTATGTCGAAGAACACTGATATGTTTAAGAGCACTGAAATGTCTAAGAACACTGATATATCTATGAACACTTCTATGCCAAAGAACACAACTATGTCGTCGAACAATGTTATGTCTAAGAACACAACTATGTCGTCGAACAATGTTATGTCTAAGAACACAACTATGTCGTCGAACAATGTTATGTCTAAGAACACTGATATGCTTAAAAACACCGATATGTCTAAGAACACTGCGAAGTCTAAGAACACTGTTATGTCTAAAGCACCGGTATGTCTGAGAACACTACTGTATCTATAATCACCAAATGACAGAACAATCTGATTAGTCAAACCTTTTACATCTTGGCGGTATTGAGGAAAAACACATGTTTAATAAAAAAAAATTATACTGAAAATAAAACTCAAGAAATTCAGCACTAATTTTTTAGCAGTTGCATAAAAGACCGTTTAAGTGTTTTCACCTCTAACATACAATCTACAAATGCAAAATTAAACGAACTGGAAATATTTGTCGAAGAACTTTAAATTCAATGTAATATGCTTACAAGAAAGTTGGATAAAGGACAATAGTGACCTGTCGCAAATACAATTGCCTGGCTATGGGTGGTTTAGTAATTTACATAGATACAAGACTCAAATATGAGGTACTGATTAATCTAAATGAGTTTGAATATTGGGAGGGGCAAATTATTAAAGTAACCCGCGGTGGGTTCCCAAAGAAGTCATCATAGGCCACATCTACCGACCTCCCAGAATGCTACATGACCAAATTATTAAAGTAACCGGTGGTGGGCTACCCAAAGAAGTCATCCTAAGCAACATCAACCGACCTCCCAAAATGCTACATGATCATATTAGGCAGTTTATAAATGAACTCGTAGTGCTCATAGCAAACATAGAAAACAAAAACGAAGTGATATTGGCTGGTGAATAGTATTTAAATCTGCTAAAGATAAATGAAAACGAAGTATGTAGTGATTTGTTATATGCTAACAACACATTGTTTCTATTCGCAAGTTACCCTGCCAACAAGATTTTGTCAAACAACTGGTACACTTATAAACAACTGTTTCCTTAAAACAAAAACTATCAACAAAGACAAATGTATGTGTATTATTAAACACACTATCTGATCATCAACCCTACTTTATACTATTTGATATGACAATTAATAAAAAGGCCACTCCCAAATTTATACAAATAAATATACAAACGGAGAAAGCCATGACCCAAGTAAAAAAAATAGATAATTGCATCGGATATATGCAACAAACATGAAAAAGCAGGTCAGCTGATACAAATATGAATTATGACATAATACACCAAACTTTTTAAAACCTAAAGATAAACATATGCCCTGTACCTTGTAAATTAGTCAAATTAAAACAATGTAAATATAATAAGTCAAAATGGGTATATAATGGAGATAAATTTTATAGATATATAGAGATAAATTATAATCAAAATTGAAAAAGACGAGACCCAGCACACAAGAATACAATGCCCTAAACATAAACTTAAAAACATACATAGCCATATTAAAGAACATAATCCAAGCAGCTAATAACATCGAAACTACTTTTTCAACGAATAAAATAAAAGAATTACCTCCGATGATAAGTAAGGAAAATAATATTGAAATAACTAACAAATTAGAAATAAGCAGATCTATTTAATACATATCCTACTAGTATTGGTTTAAATCTCGCTAAACGTATACCTTATTCAGGCGAGAAAAACCACAGATACTATTTCAAAAATGCACAAAACAAAAATTCAAAATATTAAGAAATTGATGAAGAAACTATCAAGAGAACTATAAGCAATCTCCCGAAGAAACGTAGCTGTGAATCCGATGGTTTATCAACAATTTGTTTTTGCACAATCACTCATCAAATCCTTAACGCTAATAGTAAATCAAATCTTACATACTGGCGTTTCCCCGAAAAAAAAACGTAAGACCTAGCCTTGCTAACTAATTACAGGCCAATCTCTCTTTTGTCAACACTATCAAAAGTTATAGAGAAAGTAGTTAGCAGTCAACTATCTGAATATTTGGAAGAATCAAAATTGTTTACAGAAAATAAATTCTACATAAATGATATTTCACAATCTAGTGATATGTTTAATTTTATAACTTGTATAACCCCAACGACACTACCCTTTCAAGTACGCTAAATAATAAAAAATACGGAGAACATTGGTGCTGGTTCTTTAATTAATGACGAACTTTGTAAAATAAATTAATAAGCTGTCATTAAACATAAACGAACCTAGATATACGCTTTTTCAGGTGTCAAATAAAACAGGTAAATGCACATACGCTTCAAATCAGTAACACAAACATGGACAAGTTAATGATTTCAACTTCCTAGGTCTAATTATGGACACAAATTTAAGACTAGTTAGTCTTAGAGGATTCTCCTGACCCTAAAACTTTTATTTTATCTTAATACCTCCCACGTTCATTGCAAAATTACAAACTTATACTATGCAATAGTGTTTTGTTAACGGATGTACGTCTGCATCTTTTGAAACGTAACATTGGTAAAATAAAAAAATGTCTTCTTCTTCTTACTCTTCCTGCTCCACCTGCAGCCTCTTACTCTTCCTGCTCCACCTGCAGCCTCTTACTCTTCCTGCTCCACCTGCAGCCTCTTACTCTTCCTGCTCCACCTGCAGCCTCTTACTCTTCCTGCTCCACCTGCAGCCTCTTACTCTTCCTGCTCCACCTGCAGCCTCTTACTCTTCCTGCTCCACCTGCAGCCTCTTACTCTTCCTGCTCCACCTGCAGCCTCTTACTCTTCCTGCTCCACCTGCAGCCTCTTACTCTTCCTGCTCCACCTGCAGCCTCTTACTCTTCCTGCTCCACCTGCAGCCTCTTACTCTTCCTGCTCCACCTGCAGCCTCTTACTCTTCCTGCTCCACCTGCAGCCTCTTACTCTTCCTGCTCCACCTGCAGCCTCTTACTCTTCCTGCTCCACCTGCAGCCTCTTTCGAAATTTCGTCTTGATATGTAGTAGATCTGAGAACGAAGCCTCACAAAGGTAGGTTGAGGTGAATGGTAGGAGGTGAAGGAAGGCAATACCTCAGAAGTTGGGGTAGGTACATGCCATCGGTGAAACTGTGAGAGTTTCAGTGTCGAACTTCATCTTGTCGCCTGATTCTTCTTGGAGTCCCAACAGCTCTGTCTGAGAAGCAGCTTTGTCAACAGGTACAGATGTCACTGGGGGCAGTGAATGGGTCACTTAGTAGCCGAAATGTTTGACTCGATATTTATGGGAAGTATCTTGTGAACTCAAGTTCCAAGGCTGCCAGGCGCCAAGTGATCAAAGTCTGCGTTGCGCCATAGCATTCCTCTATAACTTATGATACTGCAAAGTTACCAAACTAATTTTGCGCCTACAATTTTCCAACTTGCGAACAAAATCAATGATAAAGTTTTCTTTCCCTTGGAATTCAACATTCAGAGAGTTGAACTGTCCGAAAATGTCCACGACGTAGGCTAGTCGTAATTCCCAATTATCTTCTGTCTAAACTGAGAGCAGATCTAGTTTGTTTTGGATACCGAGAAAGAGCTTGATTTCTTCCCTGAGTCCTAAAACACGTCGATCAACATTGCCTTTGGACAGCCAGTGGACTTGCATCTAGAATAGAAGCGTTTTTTAACAGAGTCCATGTCCTGGCATAGTTTCTTAAAAAGGCGCTATTTGAGGGCACTTGTATTCACAATGTTCACAGTTCTTATGACGGTATGAAGAATTTCCAGGAGTGCCTAGGGTGGACCCATCGGTGCCACAAAGACTGCGCTAATTAAGGCCTTTGGTTTCAACGAATTCAGAAAGTTTCTCCAACAGATCGTCGCCTTTGGCTGTTAGCTCGAGGTCATCACAAAACAAGAATTATTCCTTCAAATCGCCACCAACGTATCTGACGAACACCAACAGTTGAGGACAAGACTGAACATCGGTAGATTCGTCTAGTTGGATGCTGAACAAACCTGTATTTTTTATTTCTTTGATATCCAGAGAAAACTCACATATTCTGCGGCGGACACTATCGTTCGAAAGGGAAATGACACAAATGTTTTCACACTCTTCTCCCTTAAAACAAGTTTGTCCATGGTCTTGGCACAGGGTACAATCAGCTGCTCCTCAATAGTGTGAAGCTTATTTTTCCTTGCTATTTCCAAGGAGACAAGAAATGATGCACCCACTCCTGCAGCGTTGTGTTGATTGGTGGAGCTATCAGCATCTTCTTCAGCTGGTGTTGCTGCCGATCACAAAATTAACGATCCTTTCCAACTTGTTCAGGATGCTTTGATTGCAGGTGTGATTTAATTAAGCTTGCTAGGCTTCAGCACTTCAAGCTGCTTCCTCAAATGGTTCAGCCCACCGCGAATCAGGTCCACTTATGTCCAGATGTGTAGTGTGTGACTAGCTTAAGAAATGTGCGCAGTCTGCGTAATATACAAATGCCTATTTTGTTTAGATCATCGAAATAATCGACTTTAGTCTTTAGATCTGGTAAGGATCAAACTAGCGAATATCCAAAATGGTAAACACTGTGTGGGTCAATGCTGATCATGGGTGTGACCTCCATCATCTCACCGATCACATGACAAAGTTACGAAATTTCACCAAGGACGAAAATAGTGATTTTTCAGCATTTCGATTTTCACTTGAACAAGCATTAACTAAATTAATAGTTTGTCTAATGATTTCACGAAAACTTGATACAAAAGTTGCAAAAGCAAGCTAGCCTGTTGCAGTGAGTACTAGGTAGGTTTCGTTTTTCGCAAAATTAACTTGAAATGAGACTAGCAAAAAAATAGCCTTAAAATAGCATTACCACCTGAAATAAATGCATTAACTAAGCATTTCTTCTTATGCTACAAGCAGCTCCTTATTCTGAATTAAATGGCTTTTTCCGTTTAAATATTTGACAACTAATGGCGAAATTAAATGTGTTGAATTGAAATTCAAATAATGTCATTTACAATGTTCAATGATTAAATAAACTATGATTAAGTTTAAAACGGAAATTGTTTATATACTATCACATACTTAATATGGCAACAAATCACACCTTAATCACCGTTATGTCTGGCCACTATTTTGCATATAAAATGCTACTACGACATCATTAACAACACCATTAACAACATTAACCGCAGTGACTTCAAGCAGCATCTGCCGTGAAGACAAAAACATTTTCTAGATGGTCGAAAATAAATCATGATGATCTACTTATGATTTCTGGTGCTGATTTTGAATTGTCCACTGAGCGCGGCGGAGAAAGCGGTAGGAGCTGCATCGACGACTTGGCTTGCGCGTTTTGTAAATCTTGCGCGATTAATCACACATTTCAATTGTACGCAAATTAAATTTACAAGGGAGAGACGACCCCCCCCCCCCAAAATAGACAAACTAAACCCAGGGGTTCACGACCCCAGTTTAAAAACCGCTGCCCTAAACAATAAAACCAAGAAAGTTTGACTTACATGATCGGCAGACGCCCAGACACACCTGCAAGGTGACAGACAAACGCCAAGTTAATATTTGTTCTCACACAGCACATCAAACAGCTAACCAGTGTACAGACCCGGCACCAACATCACATCTTAATCACATCAGGGAACTTTATGGTATCCAGCAGGCATGGGGCAATTAACTTGAAAAGTTAATTAATCAAATTACAATGAACTCAGAAATGTTCCAATTAAATTAAATTAAATTAACCTCACACATTTCTCAGGTCAATTAAATTAAATTAACATCCAAAATTCTTCAATAAAATAAATTAACAATTAACTTTAATTCAATTAACAATTAAATTATGTTTTGGTAGAAATTCAGATTACATTCAAATGTCACTGTTTTTTTTACGTTTAAGTACTTGATACAAGTCATCACTGAAATAATAATATGTTAGTTGTTATTTAGACATTTTATAACAGTTCTAAAATCACAGGTAGGTTCGTAAACTTTACTGTCACGATAGTACAGTGTTCATATATATATTGATGGAATTGCTTTACTTATTACATCTGAGGAACATTATTATTATTATTATCATAAAACAAATATGAACATTATTTTTGACTTATAAAAGAAATGTGTTTTATAAATTTGTTGAAAAAAAGATTGGCTTATACAATATTTATATGCCAAGACATTTGTACATGGGGTATTTGATCACATTAAAAACATTGTAGATGCTTGTTAAATTAATGTTTTTTTCGGAAAGGAATGTAAAGTTGTGGCTGAAGATTTGCTGGGCGTGGAGTTTCCTTCTATATTCAACCACCAAATTAACAGAACCGGGTAAATACATACATAATTTCTATGCACCAAGTTGTTACGTATGCAGTGTTTTGATGCTAAATCGTTAGGTTTCCCCTTTATACACTGGCATTTAAATAGTTATACACAATGTTTTATGTGTCACTAGAACTGGCTTGCTTTTGATTCCAGTTGGCGCTGCAAAAATATCCCAAACTGAAGCTATTTTACTATTCTCTGCATGTCATATGTACACTTGCAATGTACAGAAAAAATAGAGATACATAGTCTAATGCATAGGTCCACTTGGCTGCAAGTTGCCAGCCAAACATGTTTACTTTATACAGAGATTTGCAGAAGCCATCATTTGTCTTCAACTTATTACACTACCACATGACATTCTATTGTCTAGGACTTCCCTCCGATTCACAGGTGCCTGAATGACCAGCCCACTTCAGTTGGTGCAGACAGTATTAGTGCTCTGTGATGTTCTCCCTCCCATTCACACATGCCTTAACCTGATCTCTGTCAGGCTAATGACTGGAATAGTGACTGCCGGCCTTTTGGAAATGCCTGGGTAACATGGGTGTGAACAATCCATTAATACGAACTGTTAAATGAGCACTTAATTGAGAGTTACTTGGGAATTTGTCAATTAAATTAAATTAACCCCTTTTTGTGAAGTTAATTAATTTAATTTAATTAATCTAGCCTTTCTGGAGAAGTTAATTAATTAAATTAAAGTAATTTAATTGACTTAATTAAACTAACAATTAACAATTGAAAGTAACCCATGCCAGGACTACCTAGTGTCCTCCTCTTTCTCCTCTTCTTCTTCTTCATCCTCCTCCTTCACATCCTTCTGCTCCTATTACTCTTTCTCCTCCTGTTATCCTCCTCCTTCTCATCTTCCTCCTCCTCTTAATTTTCTTCCTCCTCTTCATCCTACTCCTTCTCCTCCTCCTTCCCCATTTATTGTTCTCCTTTTATTCATGACGTCCCGGGCGAGGCTGACTTCGATACCGCTCGACGATATTTGTTTTCCTTCTCCGTCCATCACAGGTCCCGTTTCACCGCTGTCTCAACCACCCGGCTCCTGCCTCTCGCTATCGTTCTCCAGTCCCCTCCCATTCCCACAAAATCTCTCTTCGTACAGTGTTCTCATATCACCTCGAAGTTCTGCTTCACTTCGGTGGGCTGGACATGTAATGGACGATGACAGATTGTCAAGTACCAGTGACCATTGAATAACTGAGAGTCCGGGTGACTACCTCTGTACCGCCGCGTCCCATGTACAACTGTTCTACACCAGGTCTCATTTACCAAGAGTGCAAATGTAATTTATGTAAGTCATGCGTTGGTCTGGCGTCCGGACGTTATTGGCAATACACCCGTCACGGCGTGTACAGAGGGCACAAACACACTCGGTGGAGATAGTCAACATAGTAGGCAACTGTTATTAATAAAGTTGTAGAAAACAATGCATATTTTATCCATTGATAAAGATGTAGGAAGCAATGCCTATCTGCATCCATAAATAGCGATATAGGAAGCCATGCCTGTTTGTATCCATAAATAAAGACGTAGCAAACAACGCCTATTTGTGGCCATAAATAACAAAGTGGGAATAAATATATAGTTGTATATGTAAATAAAAACATAGGAAGCAATGCCTATCTGTATCCGTAAATACAGGTGTAGGAAGCAGTGCCTATCTGTATCCGTAAATACAGGTGTAGGAAGCAGTGCCTATTTGTATTTGTAAATAAAGATGTAGGAAGCAGTGCCTATCTGTATCCGTAAATACAGGTGTAGGAAGCAGTGCCTATTTGTATTTGTAAATAAAGACGTAGGAAGCAATGCCTATCTGTATCCGTAAATACAGGTGTAGGAAGCAGTGCCTATTTGTATCTGTAAATAAAGACGTAGGAAGCAATGCCTATTTGTATACGTAAATAACGATGTAGGAAGCCATGCCTATCTGTTCTAGCCGTAGGAAGCCATGCCTATCTGTTCTAGCCGTAGGAAGCTATGCCTGTCTGTTCTAGCCGTAGGAAGCCATGCCTATCTGTTCTAGCCGTAGGAAGCCATGCCTATCTGTTCTAGCCGTAGGAAGCCATGCCTGTCTGTTCTAGCCGTAGGAAGCCATGCCTGTCTGTTCTAGCCGTAGGAAGCCATGCCTGTCTGTTCTAGCCGTAGGAAGCCATGACTGTCTGTTCTAGCCGTAGGAAGCCATGTCGGTTTCAGCCGTTTTCAACTGGAGAACGACACCAGCGAAATAAATCGTGACGTCACGAATCTTCAGTCTTGTAGGTTTTTTAATATGGGATATCATATCCGTATTATACAGTCCGTTCAATAGATATATTTAAATTATAGAAATAAACGTATACCGCACCATCTCTTTCACGAAACTACCACAATATACCGAGTATTTGAAAACCTCATCCAGCCAGCCAGCGTCAAACACGGTATCTCCACAGCAAAGTCTCCAATACCATCCATACCATCCATACCAGCAACATTTTTATACATTTTCCCAGGACAATAAAATATTGAATCAACATCACATAGCAACAACAAACTCTATCAATCACCCCATGAGCACACAACCCTGATCGTCTGATTCCTTGGGGTTGTTGAGCAGTAGTCGACACTCGCCAAGACAAGATACACAAGAAACACTAGCAAGCAGTGCAACTATGCCTGGACTCGTATTGTACTTACCAAGACAAGATACACAAGAAACACTAGCAAGCAGTGCAACTATGCCTGGACTCGTATTGTACTTACCAAGACAAGATACACAAGAAACACTAGCAAGCAGTGCAACTATGCCTGGACTCGTACTGTACTTACCAAGACAAGATACACAAGAAACACTAGCAAGCAGTGCAACTATGCCTGGACTCGTATTGTACTTACCAAGACAAGATACACAAGAAACACTAGCAAGCAGTGCAACTATGCCTCGACTCGTACTGTACTTACCAAGACAAGATACACAAGAAACACTAGCAAGCAGTGCAACTATGCCTGGACTCGTACTGTACTTACCAAGACAAGATACACAAGAAACACTAGCAAGCAGTGCAACTATGCCTGGACTCGTACTGTACTTACCAAGACAAGATACACAAGAACACTAGCAAGCAGTGCAACTATGCCTGGACTCGTACTGTACTTACCAAGACAAGATACACAAGAAACACTAGCAAGCAGTGCAACTATGCCTGGACTCGTACTGTACTTACCAAGACAAGATACACAAGAAACACTAGCAAGCAGTGCAACTATGCTTGGACTCGTATTGTACTTACCAAGACAAGATACACAAGAAACACTAGCAAGCAGTGCAACTAGTTTCAGAGCAGTGTGGTATTGCAGCTTCAAAGGGTAATCAAATTCTTGGATTGATTAGAAGAAACATAACATACAAGGGAAAAAAGTTAATTATACCTCTTTATAAAGCAATAGTTAGACCTCATTTAGAATACTGTATACAAGCATGGAGACCATATCGTAAGAAGGATATAGATACGCTTGAACGCATACAAAGGAGAGCAACTAAAATGATTCCAGAACTTAGAGACCTTAGTTATGAAGAACGCCTGAAAGAATGTGGTTTAACAACTCTAGAGACAAGGAGGTTAAGAGGAGATCAGATTGAAGTTTTTAAGATATTGAATGGGTATGAAAATATTGATAGAAATATGTTTTTCTCACTCAAGAAGGATAGCAGAACTAGAGGACATGAGGTAAAATTAGTAAAGGATCAATGTAGATTGGACATCAGGAAGCACTCTTTCTCACAGAGGACAATAAATGAATGGAACAGACTGTCTACAGATTGTGTAACTGCTAGCAGCGTGAATATGTTTAAAAACAAGGTTGACACATATATCAGGAGGGCGGGTTATAAGTAGGTGAACATTGTTGGACTCTCGATAAGCCAATGGCTTCCTTGTCCACTTGCCATCTGGGCCTTTGGCTTGGATGGCAAATCTTGTTAAACTATGCCTGGACTCGTATTGTACTTACCAAGACAAGATACACAAGAAACACTAGCAAGCAGTGCAACTATGCCTCGACTCGTACTGTACTTACCAAGACAAGATACACAAGAAACACTAGCAAGCAGTGCAACTATGCCTCGACTCGTACTGTACTTACCAAGACAAGATACACAAGAAACACTAGCAAGCACTGCAACTATGCCTCGACTCGTACTGTACTTACCAAGACAAGATACACAAGAAACACTAGCAAGCACTGCAACTATGCCTCGACTCGTACTGTACTTACCAAGACAAGATACACAAGAAACACTAGCAAGCAGTGCAACTATGCCTGGACTCGTACTGTACTTACCAAGACAAGATACACAAGAAACACTAGCAAGCAGTGCAACTATGCTTGGACTCGTACTGTACTTACCAAGACAAGATACACAAGAAACACTAGCAAGCAGTGCAACTATGCCTGGACTCGTACTGTACTTACCAAGACAAGATACACAAGAAACACTAGCAAGCAGTGCAACTATGTCTCGACTCGTACTGTACTTACCAAGACAAGATACACAAGAAACACTAGCAAGCACTGCAACTATGCCTCGACTCGTACTGTACTTACCAAGACAAGATACACAAGAAACACTAGCAAGCACTGCAACTATGCCTCGACTCGTACTGTACTTACCAAGACAAGATACACAAGAAACACTAGCAAGCAGTGCAACTATGTCTCGACTCGTACTGTACTTACCAAGACAAGATACACAAGAAACACTAGCAAGCAGTGCAACTATGCCTGGACTCGTACTGTACTTACCAAGACAAGATACACAAGAAACACTAGCAAGCAGTGCAACTATGTCTCGACTCGTACTGTACTTACCAAGACAAGATACACAAGAAACACTAGCAAGCAGTGCAACTATGCCTGGACTCGTACTGTACTTACCAAGACAAGATACACAAGAAACACTAGCAAGCAGTGCAACTATGTCTCGACTCGTACTGTACTTACCAAGACAAGATACACAAGAAACACTAGCAAGCAGTGCAACTATGCCTGGACTCGTACTGTACTTACCAAGACAAGATACACAAGAAACACTAGCAAGCAGTGCAACTATGCCTGGACTCGTACTGTACTTACCAAGACAAGATACACAAGAAACACTAGCAAGCAGTGCAACTATGTCTCGACTCGTACTGTACTTACCAAAACAAGATACACAAGAAACACTAGCAAGCAGTGCAACTATGCTTGGACTCGTATTGTACTTACCAAGGCAAAGACTACACTCTTCATGATGCTGTCTCCCGCTGCACTGTCTCGGACTGTTTATAAATCTAACAAAGCAGCTTTCACAAGCAGTTATCCCCGTGCACACTGACACACAGTCCCAACTGCAGACTGCTTATATAAATACAAAACACTACGGTTATTTCGTAATTACGGCTCAATTAAACGTTCTCTACATCGCAATTGTCCTTAATAGCTGCGATTATTTTCCTTTTTACTCAGTCCTGTCATACTACGAACCAACCATTTAATTACTAAATTACAAATTATCTGCCCCTATTGTTCACATACGGCTGGGAAACATGTCATAAAGTTTCACTGAACTATCGATCACTGACATCCTTGTGTCAACATCCATTTATCCGTGATGTATCAGACATCGCGCCAAGCAGTGTTAGGTTCACATGTTCATGCAACCATACGTCATTGTTCCGACTTTCTATCTGAAAGTACATTACATGACGTATTTGAGTCGGCAAGCTCGCAAATTTCATCGTTGTAGTACAATACAATACAATACAATACAATACAATACAATACAATGGAATGCAATAAAATAAAACTACTTCTGTTGCACTAAAATCCTCGGGAAACCTAAGCTCAGCTCTCGATACGTTGAGGAGCTACAGGATATGCGAGGTTAAACAGGTGAGTTTTTAGTTGGCGGCGAAATGTTACTATATATCCTGCCGACTTAACGTTAAATAGGGAATGTTACTATATATCCTGCCGACTTAACGTTAAATAGGGAATGTTACTATATATCCTGCCGACTTAACGTTAAATAGGGAATGTTACTATATATCCTGCCGACTTAACGTTAAATAGGGAATGTTACTATATATCCTGCCGACTTAACGCTAAATAGGGAATGTTACTATATATCCTGCCGACTTAACGCTAAATAGGGAATGTTACTATATATCCTGCCGACTTAACGTTAAATAGGGAATGTTACTATATATCCTGCCGACTTAACGTTAAATAGGGAATGTTACTATATATCCTGCCGACTTAACGTTAAATAGGGAATGTTACTATATATCCTGCCGACTTAACGTTAAATAGGTAATGTTACTATATATCCTGCCGACTTAACGTTAAATAGGGAATGTTACTATATATCCTGCCGACTTAACGCTAAATAGGGAATGTTACTATATATCCTGCCGACTTAACGCTAAATAGGTAATGTTACTATATATCCTGCCGACTGAACGTTAAATAGGTAATGTTACTATATATCCTGCCTACTGAACGTTAAATAGGTAATGTTACTATATATCCTGCCGACTGAACGTTAAATAGGTAATGTTACTATATATCCTGCCGACTTAACGCTAAATAGGTAATGTTACTATATATCCTGCCGACAGAACGTTAAATAGGTAATGTTACTATATATCCTGCCGACTTAACGCTAAATAGGTAATGTTACTATATATCCTGCCGACTGAACGTTAAATAGGTAATGTTACTATATATCCTGCCGACTTAACGCTAAATAGGTAATGTTACTATATATCCTGCCGACTTAACGCTAAATAGGGAATGCGTTCCACAGAACTGGTGCAGCAACTGAGAAAGTTCTAGTTTTGGTAGTGTTATATCACGGCAACAGATTGCATGTTGACATTGCATGAAAGTGTATGTGTGCGCATATATATATATATATATATATATATATATATATATATATATATATATATATATATATATATATATATATATATATATATATATATATATATATATATATATATATATATATATGCGCACACACACACACACACACACACACACACACACACACACACACACACACACACACACACACACACACAGACAGACAGACAGACAAAATGTGACACATGTCATATGCATTGCGACATGTATTGGTCATTTAAATTTCATGGAAATATATATTTATATATATAATTTATATATATATATATATATATATATATATATATATATATATATATATATATATATATATATATATTTATATACATATACATACGCATATATGCATATATATATACATATATATATATATATATATATATATATATATATATATATATATATATATATATATATATATATATATATATATATATATATATATATATATATATATATATATATATATATATATTTCCATGACATTTAAATGACCAATATATGTCGCAATGCATATGACAATGTAACATTTTGTCTCGAATATAACACACATCAACAATTTTGCAGGATGACTGACTGACACATGTCGATCGTTTGATAGCAGTAATATCTTCCTCGTGCCGGCGGTCGCTGTATACACAGACTGTTCAACCGTGTGAATTGGTGCATCAAAATGTCGTTTAAATAAATTGGCTGACTATGTAGACAATTTCCTGTGAACAAAAACTGTCAGAGAAATTACATATAATTAGATATCGTAGCAGTTTTATAAACATATTATAAACTACATTACTTTTAGAAGAGTTGCTTTTTCTTTTTTAAAAACACAATCGAATAATTTAATAGTTTTTCTTATGATTTCACAAAAAAATCTACATTCAAAAGTTTCACAAACTAGCTAGTAGCTAGTATGTTGCAGTTGATGCTAGGTAGGTTTGATATTTCACAAAAGTAATTCGGAGTAACGCTAGCAAAAAATAGAATTGATGAAGAAGAAGCTTCAAGAGAATATTCGCAATATTAAATTTATCCCAAGTAATAACCTGTAGAAATGTAACAAGAACCGTAATTAGTTCAATCGTTTTAATTACATTACATGTACAAGATGCGTAAACGTCCGCTTCGCTTCATATTGCAGTCCCCACCGAGCTCGCCTCGGCGTGGCTTGGATCTTAAATAATCTTCTTTTCAGGCACTGTAATCTCTATTAGCACATATTTTTGTGAAAAGGATTGCTATCATAGCGACCTGTAGTTATTTTACCTACTTAGGTTGAATGCATCTGTTGTAAGTTGCTCTGGATAAGAGCGTCTGCTAAATGACTAAATTGTCAATTGTGGTTTAAATCATTGTTAGTGGAGTAAAGCGCTTGCAGACACAGTGCTCTGTAAGTCTGAGAAGTAAAATGCCAAGGTAAGGTGTGCCTCAACTAGACACTCATTGGTGGCATTACTGCAGACACCCAACAGATGGCGTCCTTAACCACAAAACACACACTCATCAAGGATATGATGATGATGATTCAAGATGTTTTAAGAGATATTAACTTAATGACAATACAGTGAGCTGAATGAATCAGCTAAACTACCAACATAATGATGTCGAGTCCTGCGAGAACCGTCGAGTTCTGCGAGTTCTGCGAAAACCGTCGAGTTCTAGCACAGACTAAAGCTCGCAGAGTAGCCTAACCCGCAGCAACAGGTGCAACAGTGGAAGGGTAATTACATCGGTGCAACGATAAAATGTGGAACCGCCCAAGCTTACATTTTTCTTGTGAGATCTCTCGTGCCTTATGGGGGTCCTCGACCCCCCCCCCGGACTCCCTCGTTTCAAACACTGCCTCACAGTGACGTACGGCTTACCGGTACGCAACACAACTAATCCTATAATACCATAAATAGTAAACACAAAAACAGTGAGATCGCATGGGATTTCAGAGAATCGCTACACGTGATTGCCCGTCGTCACACCTGACCAACTCCGCTGGCATTCGGGTCAAAACCTGGAAAACATTTCGACCTATAAATGCAATTAACTTAAACACCCTTAATGATGATCTTGCCAATTCTGATCTTTTGATCCAACCTAAAGCTACACTATGCGAGCTTGTTAATCAGTGCCATGAACATAAAGTAAACTACTGGATAAACATTCCCAAAACAAAAAAAGAGTACAAGATAAGATTGCTCGCATGTGATAGCGTTTTGTCATTAATAATCATGACTATGATTCCCGTGAACCACCACTTTCTGAAGATACACTACAGTGTTTCACACCTGCAACTACTAGTGAAGTTCTCCTTATCATTCAACCATCTCCTAACGAATCGTGTGGTCTGGGCCCACTTCCAACATTTCTACTGAAAAACTGTATCAATCAACTCATTTGTCCTATTACTACTAATATAAACATTTTTAATTCAGGGCGGAGTTGTTCCACGGGATTTCAAACACGCTTTATAAATCTTCTTATTAAAAACAAAGTGGGTAAAATGACCTAAAGAATTATCGTCCTATCTCCAATATCAATTTTCTGTCAAAAGTATTGAAAAATGTAGTTGCTAATTGCCTTCATGAACATATTTATTAACATCACTTTGCAAATGTCCTACAGTCTGCATATAAACGATTTCACTCTACCGAAACGACTTTTACCAAGATACACAAAGATATGATTTACATCATGGATTTTAGCAAAATCACTGCACTCACGCTACCTCAGCTGCTTTCGATACGATTGATTATTCAATCCTTTTACAACGCCTTCAATGACATTTTGGCATTTCAGGCACACCTCTTTTATGGCTCAGACAGATAACAAAGCATAAACATGTCTGGCACACAATCTTGCCTACAACACCTTCCATTAGGAGAGCCGCAAGGGTCCGTCCATGGCCCTGTTCTGTTTATCTTAAGCCAAGTCATTACTAATCATAATCGCCTGTATGCTGATGACACACGGGTTTACATATCACTTTCACACTCAAATGCATAACAATCTTATTCGACTTCAAGTGATTGTCTCACTGACGTCTTTTTGGATGGAATCAAGTAAGCTGAAGCGTAACCCAGATAATACATGTTACATATTGGCGCTATAGGTGTTGCCACCTATTGACTAATTTAGCAAGATTTGCCATCCAAGCCAAAGGCCCAAATGGCAAAGGGGACAAAGAAGCCCTTGGCTTATCGAGAGTCAAACAATGTTCATCTACGTGTAACCCGTCCTACTTAGATATGTGTCAACCTTGTTTTTAAACATATTCACGCTGCTAGCAGTTACACAATCCGTAGACAATTTGTTCCATTCATTTATTGTTCTCTGTTGAGAACGAGTACTTCCTGATATCAAATCAACACTGATCCTTTACTAATTTTACCTCATGTCCTCTATTTCTGCTATCTTTCTTGAGTGAGAAAAACACATTTCTATTAATATTGTCATACCCACTCAATATCTTAAAAACTTCGCTGATTGGCTGCCAGGACGTATACGAGGACCGACAAGAATCGGGCTACACATAGATGAGAAAATGTGTGGACTCTCGTTAAGCCAATGGCTTCCTTGTCCACTTGTCATCTGGAACTTGTTGTTTGGGATGGCCACCTTGTCACCTTGTGCCGTCGAGTCTTGTCCGACCCCTGGCGACAGCCGCGGTAGCTCCTCTCCATTCCACTCGCTCTCTGGCGTCCCGTCTCATAATGTTAATAGAGGGGCCCTTTACGTCTTTGATAGTGTCTAGCCATTTTGTTCTTGGTCTCCCTCGCCTTCTTTTCCCTCTCATTCCCCCAAGCATCACATCATTCTCCATTCCACGTTCTTTTCTCACCACATGTCCAAAATAGCTTAATGCCCCCTTTATCACCCTTGATTCCAGTGTCCATTTTGGTTTGACGTTTTCGAGCACCCATACGTTTGTTTTTCTCTCCATCCATGACACTCTCATCACTCGTCTCCAGCACCACACCTCAAATGCGTCAATTTTCTTCCTCTCGGTTTTTCTCATCGTCCAAGTCTCCGCTCCATACAATACAATTGGGAATACCAAGGCCTTCACCAGTTTCACCTTAGTCTGAAGCGTAATCCCTCTGTCTTTCCATACTGTTGTTAGTCCTCCCATTGCGGCTTTGCCCATTGCAATTCTTCTGCGTATCTCTTTGTCGCATAGTCCATCTTTGGTGATCAATGCTCCTAGAAATACAAATTTCGTTACCACCTCCACGGTTTTTCCGTCCACTGCCACCTCTCCAATATCTCCAGTAGTCATGACCTTCGTCTTTGAAACATTCAGATATAGGCCTGCTTTCTCGCGTGTTTTCCTTTCCTTGGGATGGGAATCTTGTTAAATATTGTTAAATCAATGCTAAGAAGAAACTTAACAGTTGGACCACCGGTTCTCAAACTGTGATTTCATGACGCCTGGGGGATCGTTTGTCAATTACAGGGCGGTCGTCTTACCATGCCTTATAAATTTAGTTCGAGTACAATAAAAACGTACGATTAACCGCGCATGATTTACAACACGAGCAAGCCAAGTCGTCTTGCCGGTGCAGCTCCTACGAGGTACCGCTTTCGCCGCCGTGTTGAGTGGATAATTCAAAATCCGCAATCATAAGTAGATCGTCATGATTTATTTTCGACCAATTAGAAAATTCTTTTGTCTTCATGGCATATATTGCTCGAAGTCACTACGGTAAGTGGAGCAAAAGTTATGATTAGTTGAAGTGTTTTTAATGATGTTATCGCCTAAAGTACAATGTCATGTGCAAATAAAGCCATTTATTATTTTCTCGCTGTTCAAATTATGTATGGTGTTTGATACGTGAACACGATTTAGAGGTGCCGAAAGTACAGTTTGTGGTTGTCCGCTAGGCGCATCATTATTGAAAAACGTGACTATGTATGAAACTAGACTCGTGTTTTGAAAAATGTAGAAAGAAAGTAATACGCTTTTATAGTAAAGTACAAATACCTTACCTTGATCAGTGCTTGAATGAAATAGAATAATTTATGATGTGTGCTAAATAATCGTATTATTATTAAAGATTGTAATTTTTTACTTTGACACCCCATCTTGTAGCAGTGTCCAGAAATAAATGTGAATAGGGTATGACATTTATTGCCATATTAAGTATGTGACATTATATAGCCAATTCCCGTTATTAAATTTAATCATGATATATTTAATCATCGAACATTGTAAATGACATTATTAGAATTGCAATTATACAAACTTAATTTTGCCATCAATTGTCTAATTTAAATACAATAAAACCATCAAACCAGAATAAGAAGCTGCAATCAAAACATCCTGAACAAGCCGCAAAAGATCATTAAGTTTTTGATCGGCAACAACACCAGCTGAAGAAATAGCTGATGGCTCCATCAATCAACAGAAAGCTGCGAGTTGTGGAGGCACCATTTTTGTCTCCTTGGAAATAGCAAAGAAAAGGAAGACTCACACTATAAGGGAGGGAGCATCTGACTGTACATTGTGCCTTGTAAGGGAGGGAGCACCTGACTGTACATTGTGCTTTGTAAGGGAGGGAGCACCTGATTGTACATTGTGCCTTGTAAGGGAGGGAGCACCTGACTGTACATTGTGCCTTGTAAGGGAGGGAGCACCTGACTGTACATTGTGCCTTGTAAGGGAGGGAGCACCTGAATGTACATTGTGCCTTGTAAGGGAGGGAGCACTTGACTGTACATTGTGCTTTGTAAGGGAGGGAGCACCTGACTGTACATTGTGCCTTGTAAGGGAGGGAGCACCTGACTGTACATTGTGCCTTGTAAGGGAGGGAGCACCTGACTGTACATTGTGCCTTGTAAGGGAGGGAGCACCTGACTGTACATTGTGCATTGTAAGGGAGGGAGCACCTGACTGTACATTGTGCCTTGTAAGGGAGGGAGCACCTGACTGTACATTGTGCCTTGTAAGGGAGGGAGCACCTGACTGTACATTGTGCATTGTAAGGGAGGGAGCACCTGACTGTACATTGTGCCTTGTAAGGGAGGGAGCACCTGACTGTACATTGTGCTTTGTAAGGGAGGGAGCACCTGACTGTACATTGTGCTTTGTAAGGGAGGGAACACCTGACTGTACATTGTGCCTTGTAAGGGAGGGAGCACCTGACTGTACATTGTGCCTTGTAAGGGAGGGAGCACCTGACTGTACATTGTGCCTTGTAAGGGAGGGAGCACCTGACTGTACATTGTGCCTTGTAAGGGAGGGAGCACCTGACTGTACATTGTGCCTTGTAAGGGAGGGAGCACCTGACTGTACATTGTGCTTTGTAAGGGAGGGAGCACCTGACTGTACATTGTGCCTTGTAAGGGAGGGAGCACCTGACTGTACATTGTGCCTTGTAAGGGAGGGAGCACCTGACTGTACATTGTGCCTTGTAAGGGAGGGAGCACCTGACTGTACATTGTGCCTTGTAAGGGAGGGAGCACCTGACTGTACATTGTGCCTTGTAAGGGAGCGAGCACCTGACTGTACATTGTGCCTTGTAAGGGAGGGAGCACCTGATTGTACATTGTGCCTTGTATCATGGTCAAACTTGTTTTGGGGAGTAGAACATTGTGTCATTTCCCTTTCGAACGATACTGTCCGCCGTAGAATATGTGAACTTTCTCTGAATATAAAAAAACAGGTGATACAGGAAATAAAAACAAATGCTGATTTATACAGCATCAAACTCGATGAATCTACCGATGTTCAGTTCTGTTATCAACTGATGGTATTCGTCAGATAAGATACGTTCACAGTGGCGACTTGATGGAAGAATTCCTATTTTGTGATTACCTCGAGCTAACAAAATGTGTCGGAGAAACACTTTGAATTATTTGAAACCGAAGGTCTTGATTGGCACAAGAGTTGTATAGTATATACCAATGGGGCCCTGTAGAGCTTGGGTCTCGATCAGGCTTCGTGACTCTCGTCA
This sequence comes from Lamellibrachia columna, assembly GCA_963662155.1. NCBI lineage: Eukaryota > Metazoa > Annelida > Polychaeta > Sabellida > Siboglinidae > Lamellibrachia > Lamellibrachia columna. The sequence goes on from OY759262.1 coordinate 63,623,631, forward strand.
AACGGAAAGCTCCAGGTGTCTGTTCTCTTCATTGAATGGTTCATAAGCAGGCCCTGCATCCAAGATAGTACCCCAGGCATTCCTATAAAGTCTTGATACGGTCAGAAGACATGTGAACTTTGTGAGAACAAGTGCCGTCAACTCGCGCATTTTTAGAGAGCTATGCCAGGACATGGACTCCGCTCACGAAACGCATTATTCTACTCGGACGTCCGCTGGCTCTCCAAAGGCAATGTTGTCCGATGTGCTTTCGCACTCATAAAATAAATCAAGCTCTTTCTCAGTATCCAAAGCAAATTGGAGCTGCTCTCAGCTTGGACAGAACATGGTTGCGAGTGACGACTAGCTTACCTCGCGGACATGTTTGGGCAGTTGAATTTTCTGAATGTTGAACTCTAAGGGAAAGAAAGCTTGATCATTGATTTTGTTGAGAAGATAAAGCCTTCGTTCGCAAGTTGGAACACTGGAGGCTCAATAGTTGCTTGGGTAACTTTGCTATGTCGGAAACAGTATCAGAAGTTACAGAGGAATGCGATGGCGCAACGCAGACTTCAATCACTGAACCACTGAGCATCTGTCAGACTTAGAACTAGAGTTCACAATATACTTCACAGATATATCGAGTCAAACATCTTGGCAACTAAGGACTCCATTCACTGACCCAGTGACATATGTACCTAATGACAATGATGCTGCTCAGACAGAGCTTTTGGGACTCCGAGAAGATGTAGGCACCATGACGATACTGAATATTCCCATTGAATTGATACAAACTGACATTTCTGTAAAGATATGACTTCAAATAAAGGCGCAATTTTCTCCTATCGTTGATATTTAGAGTAAATAGTAGTTATTTTGGAATCAGTAGGAATGGGGGTTGTCATGAAGACATTTTATGAAAAAGGGATCATGGTGCTAAAATGTTTGAGAACCACTGATCTAGACGATAGCACTATTGTGCAGTCCGCCAAGATAAGTAGATATTTGTGCACTAGTGAAGCGGCTGTGACCGAAGCCAACCGCCGGATGCTGATGTTCGTACAAGGCGTCGTTCGTTTATGTCTACGCCAAAACATCCCGCTCCGAGAGCGCGAGCTTCATGTACAGACCGTCGCCCGCATCCACAAGGAGCTGTCCAAGCAAGTGGTGTCCGACGTTGACAAGAAGTACGATATCGAAGACTTAACCATGGAACGTGGGACACATCGATACGGCGCTACGAGACCTGCACCCAGACACCTACTGCGAAATGTTCCACAGCGGGTCGACTGTGGCTACAGGTGTTGGTGAAGAAGGACAAGGATCCCGTAAATCAGAGATTTGCTCTGTTGAAAGAACATTAACCTCTTCTACCTTCCTTGGTGCTCACGACCACAAACTAACATGACATATTCACCTTACTGAGATCTCGCCATACGCAACCGTTTCCACTAAACATTTTTATGCTAGCTTCTCAGGCCATCAACCATCGTGCGTAACCCCGTCCTATTCCAACAACACTAGTACCCACTGAACAACCCCTCAAACAAGAAATGTCGTGGCCCTGACACGATCAGCGACCCGACAGGGGTTAAATGTTAGACGGCCCTAAGGGTTGACAGGGGGTTTACGATGCCTATGCGCCACGGGTTGACAGCTATGCCGTTTCGGCGGCCGCTGTATACACACATTGTTCAAGCGTGTGCAGGTGTGTTTGAGGTGCCCGAAAAAATAATTCAACCGTGTAAATTACACTAATATGATAATATACGTGGTAACTATGTGACACCATATTTCACTTCCACCCAAGATCGTGACCTGTTAATTAACAAAGTTGGCTGCCCGTACAGGTTGGGGAAATGAGTCATATATGTACGCTTTTTTGACATGATGAATTGAGGCATGAAAATATCGTTTAAGTAAATTGGTTGATTGAATGTGGGCAATATCCTATCTTGAGAAGTCTGCTAGAGAAATTATATATAATCCATTGTTGTCAAAGCTATATAAACATATTGGAAACTACATGAACTTTAGAAGAGTAGCTATCAGTGGCGTATATAGGCTCTCGCAGGGGGGGGGGCGAGGGAGGCGAGCTCAGGTACCCATTAGTTTGCCATGCTACTATGTAGCGGCAAACGAAACAAATACAAAAACAAATAAAAAATTGAAGCCGAATTGGGGCCATGACCCAATGCCCCCTCCCCCCATGTTATAGTTTGCGATGTCAAATTGACCCTTGATTTTTGGTAATGACCTGTAGTAGTGGTACTAGAACTGTCGTTATTTCCACCATTTTAATAAACTACATTTACAAGATACGTAACCGTCGGCTTCGCCTCACGCCGCAGTCCCACATTGGGCTCGATCCAGCGTGTCTTAAATAGTCACTTCGCAGTAGCTGCTCCTATGCTCACAAGTAAGACTGTCTGCTGCATTAAGCGCGACAAGGTCGCAACGTTTGTGTGTGTGTGTGTGTGTGTGTGTGTGTGTGTGTGTGTGTGTGTGTGTGCGTGCGTGCGTGCGTGCGTGCGTGCGTGCGTGCGTGCGTGCGTGCGTGCGTGCGTGCGTGCGTGTGTGTGTGTGTGTGTGTGTGTGTGTGTGTGTGTGTGTGTGTGTGTGTGTGTGTGTGTGTGTGTGTGTGTGTGTGTGTGTGTGTGTTACGCCGCAAACCCATTTTTATGGAATCACACAACCTTGTCAAATTGATTAAATTGCAATAATCTTTATTCAATGTTAACACGGTTTACATTCAAATGCAGATTTTGAAACATGCACACACATATAGCATATTGCATGACGTACTTTTGGCATAATATAGAATAATTTTACGTAAATATGCATATATAATGTGTTAACATATGACGTACATGTGAATTAGTCGCCAATTCATCAATGCATGTTTAATCCTGACTACACACGGTGACCTATTTAACCGTGGTTGGACGATGGTTAAACAGGCTGACAGTTTGATTGCATATTACCGTATTGGAAACACGGCGTATAGCACAACGAGGCACATAACTGCCGATAGGAATGGAGATCCGTGCACGTGAAGGCATATGAAAGTGACAGGCAGATTCTAGAAAGTGACGCGTCACTTCATTGGAAGCCAGTGCCACTCCAAGAACGTGGGCCTGCCTCAGTACCCGATGAGCCATGGATGGCGAAGATATGCCATTTGCTAGATCAGAAGAACACTGTGCGTTGTAGCAGATGGATGGTTTACCGAACACAAGATACCGTCTCTTTGTTCAGCAACTACAGCCACTTTGTAAATATTGCCTAATTTTAGTTAATTATAAACATCAATGGCGACCAACAGGGTCCTTATTCTCTAAAGAGTTACGAATTCGTATCTCAAGTTTTCCATAAATATGGCGGCATAACTACCTCCTGGGCGGTCACTCGCAGAATATATAATATCAAATCAACGACACAATACAATAAAACAGACTTCTATAGCGCCAAAAAAAATCTTTAGAAAACCGAGCTCAGCAGCGCATCAATACCAAAGTGTTAATCAAATCTTAATCAAAATTCAATTCTGAATCGTCAACAGTGATGGTGGTGCGCTGTGGAACTAAGGAGGTTAGGTCAGGTCAAATAGGTAGGTTTTTAGTTGACGCCAAAATGTTGATATATCTTCACATGACTTAACTCTGACAGGTAATGAGTTCCACAAAGTAGGTGCAGCAATTGAGAAAGCTCTAGTTCCAATGTTTGTCTTAATTCTGGGAATAAAAAGTAAATGCGAAGTAGATGATCGAAGCTGCCTAGACTTTATAAGAATGGCATGATCGATGGTATCAAGGACAGCAGATATATCTAGCAGGGTAAGGGCTGTTACTTTCCATTTGTCCATATTTAGGGTTACATCATTATGCACTTTTAACACAGCAGTCTCTGTAGAGTGAAACTATTTCTATGCGGATTGTGATACATTAAATAAACCATTTCACCTGATGTGAAACCTTAGGCAGCTTGCAACAATTTTTTGAAATAAAGCTAAGGTTAGAAATAGGTATGTAACTGTTTAGGTCATCCTTAGGCAGATATGTCTTCCTAAGAATTTGGCTGACATGTTTAGGTCATCCTTAGGCAGATATGTCTTCTTAAGAAGTGGGCTAACATGTTTAGGTCATCCTTATGCAGATATGTCTTCTTAAGAAGTAGGCTGACATGTTTAGGTCATCCTTAGGCAGAAATGTCTTCTTAAGAAGTGGGTTGATATGTTTAGGCCATCCTTAGGCAGAGATGTCTTCTTAAGAAGTGGGCTGACATGTTTAGGTCATCCTTAGGCAAAGATATCTTCTTACGAAGTGGGCTGACATGGGCTTGTTTGAAATCATCTGGAAACATGCCTGAGCACAGTGATGCGTTTATTATATTTGTTATTGGGTTAAACAATGAATCAAGACATGCTTTCAATAGTGTTGTAGGTAATGGATCGAGATCACATGACTTGTTTCGAGAGGACATGATTGTTTTCCTCACTTCATCAACAGTAGCAGGTGTGAATGCAGAAGATGGATAATTTATTCGCGGCGGATCCACTTTTACATGATTTGAAGCATGATCTGAAAATGTATAACGTCTAAGACTGACTTTGTCCCTGAAATACCCAGAGAAACAGTCACACAAAGACTTTAATGAAACATCTTTAGGTAAATATGGTGTCTATGTATAATTTTATTTATGCAATTCCAAAGTTGACGTGGATTTTCAGGGTTATTTGACATCATACGAGTATAATAGTCCGATATAGCTTTAGACAGTTGTCTATTGCAACAGAGACACTGTTTGGAATAGTGACACTGTTTGGAATAGTTACACTGTTTGGAATAGTGACACTGTTTGGAATAGCGCGACCTGTCCAAAGGGGAGCGTGATTTTCGCCACACACTCTCGAGATAACGTTGGCGCCTCTTTTACTGCAGACTTTCAGGAGTCATCCACGGACTTGATGCTTTTTGTGATATTAATTTGAAGGTTACGGGTGCATATTTGTTTGGTAAAGTATCAATGACATGATAGTATTGTTTACTCAAGCCAAACATATATCCTATCGGGTTTCTGACAAGGTCTGATTTAATAATATCGCCAATAAAGGCAGCAATGTCAATCGTATGAGTGGGTCTGTAAAATATCCTGCGTTTTGGTAATACCGGTGTTCTGGATATTTTGACACATCTACAATGACAGTTTAGTGATTTGCTAACCCATCCACAATTATAAGTGCCTGGATAGTGTCACAGGTTGATCGAGTTAGTATGGGGTCGAGCCAGTGGCCATGGATGTGTGTTGCAAAATCATATGACATCATATTTCACTTCCACCCAAGATCGTGTACTGTTAATTAACAAAGTTGGCTGCTCGTACTGGTTGGAGAAATGGGTCATAGATGCACGCTTTTTTGACATGGTGAATTGATGGACGAACACAATTGGTTGGTTGTATGTGGGAAATATTCTGTCGAGAAAATTCTGCTAGAGAAAATATATATAATCAAATCAAATGTTGTCGAAGCTATACACATATATTGGAAACTAGACTACAACTTTAGAAGAGTAGCTATCAGTGGCGTATATAGGCTCTCCCGGGGGGGGGGGGCAAAGGAGGCGAGCTCAGGTACCCATTAGTTTGCCATGCTACCATGTAGCGGCAAACGAAACAAATACAAAAACAAATAAAAAATTGAAGCCGAATTGGGGTCATGACCCAATGCCCCCTCCCTCCATGCTATAGTTTGCGATGTCAAATTTACCCTTGTTTTTTGGTAATGACCTGTAGTAGTGGTACTAGAACTGTCGTTATTTCCACCATTTTAATAAACTACATTTACAAGATACGTAACCGTCGGCTTCGCTTCACGCCGCAGTCCCATATTGGGCTCGATCCAGCGTGTCTTAAATAGTCACTTCGCAGTAGCTGCTCCTAGGTGTTATGCCACAAACCCTTTTGTATGGAATCACACAACCTTGTCAAATTGATTTAATTGAAGAAATCTTTATTCAGTGTTAACTCAATGACATTCAAATGCAGATTTGTACATATATCTACATATTGCATAACGTACATTTGGCATACTATATAATAAATTAACATATATATGTATACATAATGTGGCAACATATGACGTACATGTGAATTAGTCGTCAAGTCATGAATGCATGTTTAATCCTGACTACACACGGTGACGTGTTTAACCGTGGTTGGAAGATGGTTAAACATGCTGACAGTTTGATTGCATATTACCGTATTGGAAACACGGCGTATAGCACAACGCGGCACATAACTGCCGATAGGAATGGAGATCCGTGCACGTGAAGGCATATGAAAGTGACAGGCAGATTCTAGAAAATGACGCGGCACTTCATTGCAAGCCAGTGCCACTCCAAGAACGCAGGCCTGCCTCAGTACATCGCGACGAGCCATGAATGGCGACGATATGTCATTTGCTAGATCAGAAGAACACTGTGCGTGATAGCAGATGGCTGGTTTCCCGAACACAAGACACTATCTCTTTGTTCAGCAACTACAGTCACTTTGTAAATATTGCCTAATTTTAGTTCATTATAAACATCAATGGCGACCCAGCAGGGCAAGGCTTGTAAGATTATAATGCAAGCAATCCGGGCTTGGCTGAGATTGAACATGTATTATGTAATACTTCAGTAGGCATATTCAGTATTTAGCAGATCGGTTAATATTTACGCAAATATTCCGTTAGTAAACCACCAGTGATAGTACTGCCACCATTTTTACGGAATACTTGATTTACGAATTCGTATATATCTCGATAATACGGGCCCTGCCAACTTAATATCATTGCACATATTCACGCAAACCTAACAAGTTTCCAGTTAACGATGACGGATGCTTCACATTCAGCACCAGGTGAAGGAGCCATAATGATAATAATAACAATTAACTTCTATGGCGCCTATATTATGTAACATGAGCTCAGAGGCGGGACAAAATAGAATCATTAAGTATAATCGTGAAAGGGGACGTGCGAAAGTCATTATCAGAACGAGGGAGAGCCAAAGATTTAAGGTGGAAATGCAATTTGGAATAAATATATCTTGAGTTTTTTCTAAAAATATTTATAGTTTCTGATGCTTTGAAAGTGTTAGGCGCGGCGAAAGAAAAAGCACGTTTGCCCAAGTTAAGTTTTGTTTTAGGCACAATAAGTTGTTGTGAAACTGATGATCTGAGCTGCATTGTGATATTTGAAAGATGCAGGAGACTAGCCAGAGACTAGGGTGGTTGTTGTGTAGATAGAGCACGATATGTAAGAGTGGACGGTTTAAAATGAATTCGATAAGAAACAGGACGCCAGTTTAACTGTATAAGTAGTGGTAGTGACGGTGAAAACCGAGGCGCCCTGAGTATCACACGTGCCAGACAATTTTCTTTTAGCAATGTTATTTAGTAGTGAATTACAATATTCAAGGCGGCTACTAATTAATGCCGTTGATATCGTTTTAGCAGTAGATATAGATATGTGACGGCCAATTCGACGGAGATCATTTATATGATAGAAACAGGATTTACATTCTTGAGAAATATGCTGGCGAAAGTTGACGTCACTATCAAAGACAACACCTAGATTACAAACAGTATCTGATGGGAATGTATCACTGCCAAGTAGCTTAACTTGGTTGAATGGTTGATGACCCTATTACGTGAATGAAAGTCGAGTGTTTCAGTCCTATGACTTGTGCAACATCCTCTTGCCAGACCTGGCGGCGCACGGTTCCAGGATGTACAAAGAGGCGGCGGCGATCAGCATCGCTCCACTCACGAGGAACGAGTCGTTCCATCGACCCGTCACGTCTCTCAACCAACCTGAGAAACGACGGTATAGACATTAGCAAGATGACGATATTAACAGCTGGTAATAGCAACGGCAACTGAAGTTTCTTTGACCTGGTAACAACGACAACTTAGGTTTCTTTGACCTGGTAACAACGACAACTTAGGTTTCTTTGACCTGGTAACAACGACAACTTAAGTTTCTTTGACCTGACAACAAAACGACACAGAGGGAGCCAATTTCTGTTTTATAATTTATCATCATGAATTGATGTTCTAAGTTTCAAGCAAGGGCAGACATTCGTTGTTGTTTCATTTAGGAACCACACACCCCACAAACTGGTAAACATGTGATTTGCACACCCATCGTTTCCGCTTAATACACAGCAAGAAAAAAGGTCCAGTCACACACAGTTCGCTATTAGCCGATAGTAGTGAGCACTCGCTGTGTGAATGAGCCTTTGAATATGTCATGTTTAAGTGATACGGTAATGGATTTGTCCAATAAAAATTAAACAGCTACACGAGGGGAGTCTAACTACACCGCCATAAGGCAAGTATGCCAAAGGTAGAATTCACAACGACAGATGTCATATAGTCCGTTGACACTAAATCAGTCTTACTTACCCATGAGGACTGGCGACGCGAGGAAGAAGAATGACTCTGTGCTGTACAAGATGCCGTAGGTCGTCGGCAGGTTTGCTGTGCCCAGACTCTCAGCGACAAGTACGGCCGAGAGAACGACGAAGCTTCCGGCAGACAAACTACAGATGACGCTGACAGTCGCCAGAAGCACGTAGCTCTGTAAGAAAGGCGTCACGCAGAACGTCGCTCCACACACGAGCAATGCGCACTGGTAAATGTACTTCTTGTCGATGATGTTGCAGTCGGCGAACCAGCCGGAAGCCAAACGAGACACGGCCTGTGAGATGCCGAGGAAGGAGATCAGTAATGCACCTTCGGTTTCAGAGAAGCCCATTGTTGTGGCGTGTGGAGGCATGAGCATGTAAACGTTGCCATAACTACTGTCGCATATGGACAGCGTGAACGCGTACATCAACAAAATCGGATTGCAGAGTAACCTCCAGCGAAATCCAGAGTCTGTCTCCAGAGCGTCGTCTACAGTACCGTTGTCTTGATAATTCGGCTTTGACTCGGATACATGCATTATATCAATGGTCGATGGCACCATTGTCTTCTTGGACACATATTCTGCTTCGATAGGTGACGCCGACGTTGTAGTCTCCGCTGGTAGAGCTATTGTCGTGTCCGGACTCATTTCCGTTACCCAAACAACCGTTTCGGTCAGTTTAACGTGCGAGACCTGAGACTGCTGCAGCTTGTATCTATGGACGTAGAACTCAGGGGGGCGAAACAGCATCCCGGCGATGCTGACGTGGAACATACACGTTCCTAACAGCAGAAACGTCGTGTTTAGTCCGTACGAGTCGATGCTGTATCTGATGACAATCGGCAACACGAAGGAACCGATGCCGGCGCCACAGAAAGAGATACCGTTGGCCAACGCCCGCCTCTTGTCGAAGTATTGACCCAGGATGACTATACTCGGGGCATAGTATAAGCCGGCACCAACACCTGCAATAATGGCAAAGGATCAATTTAGTTATGCGTGGATGCTTTGTTTTAAAACCCAATTTTAGTTAAACGTTGTCTGCAACTTAATTCGTGAAATTACTGAGGGAGGTTGCTGAATGTCTACTTTTCTATTTGTGTCTCGCTGTATATAAGTTAACGAAACCAAATGGAAACAATAAAGAAACATGTGATTGCCATAATTATGATCATAATCGCAATCATAATCATCAGTATCATCATGATGACGACGAAAGCACCAATAACAATATAAGAAATGCTAACAAATAACTATGTTGCATTTCCGAGGGGTAGTATATAATTTCATGTACGCATTAAAATGTTTAAACGAAGAAGGTCGCCCGCTCTAACGTAACTGGACAACTCAATGCGTGTTTACTTTAGTGTAGTCCTGCCATACGTACCTACGATTCCGCCGAAGGTGACGTACAAAACTTCAATTCGGTCCGCGAATGTGCCCAGCACAAAACCGAAGTTCATCAGGAGACTTCCGGTTACGACAACCCAGCGAGTGCCGATCTTTGCCGCCAACATGTTGGCTGGAGTCGCTACAATCGAAACACAGACGAAACTAACATGTTGTTCTTCGTCTTTGCAAGACAGCTTATGCTACATTAGGACAATCATCATAATATCATGTCGCAGCACAACAACAGAGATTCAGGTATACGTACATGTTATAAAGTGAAGAAACTGTAGTGTAAATACTACTATAGTAACATTGAAAAGTTAACTGAAATTACGGTTTTGATACACAATAAATACATCAAAAGGGTAATTTAAATAAAAAAATCCTTATTTAAAAAAAAAATATTGTTGCTCTTGCTGTTGACGTTTACTCATATTTCGATTCCCTGAATCTGGGGGCGTGGGTGGTGCCATAAAACGCCCCGCTCATTTGATCTAGCCTTGATCTAGCACATCGCGAATCATGTTCGTCAATCCGCACATGTGTATATATAAAAGCGTGAGTTCTAGTTAAAATCATCGAAAGAATTGCCATCGATATAATTAAAAGAAAATAATTTAATAGTTCGTCCGATGGTTTCATCAAGACTAAATAACAAATTTACACAAACGAGCTCGTAAGTCTTTCTGGATATAATGTATCGGTTCGAGTTTTTGTGAAGTGATTCTGAAACGAGAGGAATTGAGGAGGACCACAACCCACACCCAAACCTAACAACGGACCCTAAACCGAACCGTCAGTGAACCCACTAGTCTCACTGCTGTCCCGTCATACGACCTGTTGTCACCACTGTGAAGGTGCTTCTGGTGACTGCTCGGTTTTTACACATCATATCCAAAAAAACATCAACTGGTAATTAAGGGTATACAATGACATTCTATATTTTAAAGGAACATGTTTACCCCAACAGTTTACATTCATGTTCTTACGCAACTAATGTTTATGAATACCTCGATGCGTGCTGTATAAAGAATGCGACATTAAACATTTTTATTAACGTTGACATAACACCGTGTGTATGTGTGACTGCGAGCCGTGGGTCATGTTGTTAACGGTGACTAGTCAACGTGAAATTCATTCATTGATCATTGGACTGTGCACGTGTTCACTGGGTGTCCACGTGTTCAATGGGTGTCCACGTGTTCACTGGGTGTCCACTTTCCTACATGAGCGATCAGTGCCCGGGATGCATTTTCACACGTTCTGTTTACCATACTTTTCGCCGTAGCAAAACACGCACGCACGCACGCACGCACGCACGCACTAAAACACACGTATGTTTACTATGAAATGTATATTTTGAAATTAAAATCACAGTTTGGTGCTCGACAATTTCCTTTAAAGGGAATGTACAACGAGTTTCATTGGTCGACTGAATTTAATAATATGTTTTACATTTCCGGTAGATAAAATACTATCCACACAACCTGTATTACTATTGTGATGTTTCATGTCTTAATAGTTTCGAATATATATATGATGTTGCGATTTATTAAAATATGCTACTTTCCGACACGTGTAGATTAGAATCTGACCAACAAATCTTCAAACATGTACTTTGACAACGAAAATAACAAAGAATTATGGCATTTTAATCATACGAAAACCCCCGACTAGCTCTGTATCAGTTAAACAATGAAAATCATTATACATTCCCTTTAACTAAACGTTGTATGCAGTGCTGACGAAAATAAGACAACATGAAAATCATTCACCGATCACGTGAATGTGCACGTGTTCCCTGAGTGACCACGTTCCCGTAGCAACAGTTCTTTCTCAGCTAAACAATAAAAATACATTCTCTTTAATTAAATGTTGTTTGCAGTGCTAAATTAGTTATTGTAACATTGAATACGTTAAAAGGTAACGCTGAGCTCAGGTTGCATGTATAATTAAAGAGTTCACGCGCAATGCTAAGAAGAAACTTGACAGTTGGGGAGAAACTGGAACGCCACCTAGTGAGTATCGATAAGCATCACGAGATCGTCACGCTTGAATGAAGACAACAGGGCAGGTGGCGTACTTAGGAAGACGATATGGTTCATGCTGCTCACGTATCGCGATTTTTGTCAGCCTCTCACCGTAAACAGGTCTTTTTTACATAATACAGCCTACAGTACACCGTTCATCAAAACAACTAGACGAACGGTTCTCAAACTGTGATTTCATGACCCCTGGGGGTCGTTTGCCAATTATAGGGCGGTCGTCTTATCATCCCCTGTAAATTTAATTCGCGTATAATTAAAACGTATGATTAATCGCGCAAGATTTACAAAACGCGCAAGCCTAGTAGTCATGCCGATGCTGCTCCTACGAGGTACCGCTTCCATTCTGTCCAAAGGCAGTGTTTTCGAACTCAGATACAGATACGAAATCAAGCTCTTTCTCGGCATATAAAACAAAATGTATCTGCTCTCAGCTTGGACAGAAGATGACTGGGAATTAGCATTAGCCTGCCTCGTGGACATTCTTTTGGACAGTTGAATTCTCTGAATATTGAACTAAAAGGGAAAGAACGCTTGATCATTGATTTTGTTGAGAAGATCAAAGCCTTCGTTCGCGAGATGGAATACTGGAGGCGCAAAATTAGCTTGGGTAACTTTGCTATGTTGGAAACAGTATCATAATTTACAGAGGAATGCGATGGCGCAAAGCAGACTTCGATCACTGAACATCTGGCAGCCTCGGAACTGGAGTTAACAATATACTTCCCAGAAATATCGAGTCAAACACCTTGGCCCCTAAGGAACCCATTCACTGCCCCAGTGACATCTATACCAGATAAAAATGATGCTTTTCAGACAGAGCTTTTGGGACTCAGAGAAGACTCAGGCGCCAAGAAGAAGTTCGACACTGAAAGTCTCACAGTATTCTTGTCAACGATGGCAGCTACCTACCCTAACTTGTGTGATCTGGCCTTCCGTCACTTCCTACCATTCACCTCAATCTATCATTGTGAGGTTGCATTCTCCGATTTCCTACACGTCAAGACGAAATTTCCAAACAGGCTGCCGGTGGCGCATGGCATCCGATGTAAACTCGCAGTAACAAAGCCCAGAATCAAGAAGCTTGTCGATGTTGCATCACCCATCTCATTGATCTGATTAAAACTGATATTTCTTTGCTAAACGTCTGTAAAATAGGCCCTCAAATCACCCAGAATCACGAGACTGTAAAATATGACTTTAGATAACTCAGAATCAAGAAGCTTCGATGTTTTACAGCATCACCCATACCACTGAATTAATAAAAACTTACATTTCGTTGGGGAATGTTGTAAAAGTATCACTTCAAATAAAGGAGTAGTCTTCTCCTAACGTTGTAAACAGTAGTTATTTTGGTAGGAATGGGGGGTCGTCATGAAGACATTCTGTGTAAAAGGGGTAATTAGTGCAAAAAGGTTTGAGAACCACTGATCTAGACGATAGCACTATTGTGCAGTCCGGCGTGATAAGTAGACTTGTGTGCATTAGTGAGAGTGCGTGTGTGTATGGGTCGAACCGAGCGGCACAACAGTGCTATCGGTTATGAATAGACGAATGCAGTTGACTAGGTACAGACAGTTTAGAAGCCGTTTACGGTGTCAAAAGCTGTTTACGATTAAGGATAATTTAAGTGATATAAAACTGCAAAATGTTCTTGGAAATAGTCTTACCTATTACGTAAGTTACGTTGGGTGTGCATCAGGGCTCAGTTCGTGTGGGTGTCATTCTTTAAGAATGTGATGTTCAAAAACACCCTCAACTTGTTGACATTGCCTCATTTTAGGAAAAAGACGTTAATGCTTTCCGTGGGTCAGTGGGTCCTACTTGGACTTTACTATACCCTATCCTTAGTACTGCATTGGTCTAGATGTAGGTGCTGCTATAATCATTCCGTGGGGAAAATTTTAAGTTGTTCCATCGAATACCCCTTTAAGTTAATTACGGGTGTTACATTTAGTTATTGTAGCCATAAGTACGTTCCCACCGATTTGAAGCTGCCATATATGACTTGAAGTAATATGATATGCGTTGATTAATCAAGATAAAAATACGTTGAAGTTCTTTTTCTATGATAACTGTCCTTCTTCAGTCTCAAGCTGAAAAATAGATGGGATATAATCTTTATTCTTTCTGATGAGTCCCAGAACTTGGTAATATACGTATCGCCCTGTTTCCCTTTCGCTAATTAACACAAATTAGTAGGTGGGTAGTTATTTGAAGAACACACTTTTGGTGAATCTCTTGGACCCAAACGTGTTGCGATACACATAGCATGGATCAAATCATATGTCATTTGGACAAGCATATTACTCACTCTAGAAAGTCACCGAAGTGGTGTCAGACCAATTTATTGAGTTATGTGACTTCGTAAATCAGATCAGCGCGCATAGCAAAATTTTCATGATATATTCACCTGAAATGTCTCCATACGCAACAGTTTCCACTAAGAATGTTTATGTTTGCTTCTAAAAGTCACAGGTACGCGTCTTTTTCAAAGGCTGGGTTCATCAACCTTTTACAAGATGCGTAAATATCTGCTTCGCTTCACACCGCAGTCCCACATTGGGCTCGATCCATCGTGTCTTAAATAGTCACTTCGCAGTAGCTGCTCCTATGTCTCAAGTAAGACTGTCTGCTGCAGAAAGCGCGAAAAGGTCGCAACGTGTGCGATACGCCGCAACCCCATTAGCATGGTATCACACAACCTAGTCAAACCGGTTTAATTGCAATAACCTTTATTCAATGTTAACACGTTTACATTCAAATGCAGATTTTGACACATGTACACACATATAGCATATTGCATGACGTACATTTGGCATAATATAGAAGAATTATACATAAATATGCATATATAATGTGTTGACATATGTGAATATGCATATATAATGTGTTAACATATGTGAATTAGTCGTCAATTAATCAATGCATGTTTAATCCTGACTACACACGGTGACGTATTTAGCCGAGGTTGGACGATGGTTAAACATGCTGATAGTTTGTTTGCACATGACTGTCTTGGAAAGTCGGCGTATAGCACTGCCTACAGGAAAGGAGATCCTGCACATGAAGGCATTTGAAAGTGACAAGCAGATTCTAGAAAGTGACGTGGCACAAGCCAGTGCCATATGGCAGGCCGTTAGGGCCATAAACGCGAAGATAGTTACGCGTTGAATTAGATAGTAACGCGTTGATATATCAACCAATGACAACGCGAAGATAGTTACGCGTTGATATATCAACCAATAAAAACGCGAAGATAGTTACGCGTTGAATTAAATAGTAACGCGTTGATATACCAACCAATGAAAACGCGAAGATAGTTACGCGTTGATATACCAACCAATGAAAACGCGAAGATAGTCACGCGTTGAATTAAATAGTAACGCGTTGATATATCAACCAATGACAACGCGAAGATAGTTACGCGTTGAATTAAATAGTAACGCGTTGATATACCAACCAATGAAAACGCGAAGATAGTTACGCGTTGATATACCAACCAATGAAAACGCGAAGATAGTTACGCGTTGAATTAAATAGTAACGCGTTGATATATCAACCAATGACAACGCGAAGATAGTTACGCGTTGAATTAAATAGTAACGCGTTGATATATCAACCAATGACAACGCGAAGATAGTTACGCGTTGAATTAAATAGTAACGCGTTGATATATCAACCAATGACACCTCGTTTAGCTACGCATCAGATGGTGAACCAATGCAACTTAGTCTTAGTTACGCATCATGAACAACAAACGGCGGTAATTTACAGTAATACGTACGAAAATAGCTGGCAACATACTGCCCTATGTAAACATACAACGTTGGAAAACATACACAAATGGCTGTCGTTTGTTGCTATCTTTATTCAATGTAACATATGGGTGTTGTACGTTTTATGTGAATAATCGTTATCTTAAAAAAACATTAGACCCCACAATTCAAGTTACTATGTTTCATATTCAAGTTATTATGTTTCATATTCGTATTCTCTGTTTGTTTTATATGGTTTCAAGTAATTCAAACAATGGAATGCATTGAAGTGAATATCACTTTACTTGAAACTGATATCCTGTGCTCAGACCGGGCACGCCTTGACAGTTTGGTATGCAAGAAATGAAAAATTGTTCGCTGGTCAGTAAGGGTCTACCAGCCTCCAACGGAAATTCTGAATTGGTGAAAAGTGAATAACTCAGCGATGGATATTGGGCGATTGCAGACTTTAGTCAACCGAGCGCATACCATCGTTCGAAACCTCCAAAGTGAGAATGAAAACACGCCGGCCGGAGCTACCGTCCGTAATGGGAATGTTGTAGAAGCGTAAGTAGGCCTAGCTAGGCTTGTTATAGTAGACCTGTCTATATATTCTTTATTGACGACGATCACGATGTTACAGTTACCAGTTTCTATTCTAGACTTGTATTGAACCCCTATACTCCACAACCAAGCATTCGAACGCCAATTATTTCAACATTAGTTCATGGAAACCACGTATGGGTGTACAACACACTCATACACATGCGTACTAACGGCCTGCCATAGTGCCACACTAAGTACGTGGGCCTGTCTCAATACATCCTGACGAGCCATTTATGGCGTCGATGTGTTATTTGCTAGATCAGAAGAACACTGTGCGTGGTAGCAGATTTACCGAACACATGACACTGTCTTTTTGTTCATCAACTACAGCCACTTTGTAAGTGTTGCCTAATTTTATTTAAAATAAGGAATGTCTTGCATGTCCCTTTACAAAAACTTACTTAACCAAGAACAGGGAACCACTGAATATAGGATATGTGTCATTAAGAATCAGACCGTTACTTTTCCAATCATCTAAACCGATTTTATTCAAATGATTGAACAACTGAGTTTAAATTGTTGTCATTCCCTATGTGTTGCAGCAAACTGCAAAACACACGACATGAACCAGTCGTGGCCAAACAAGAGAAAGAGGAGGCAGACGTTGGATGAAGAAGAGTGTGCAAATTAACTTCCTTAAAGAGGCTGCCAGAAAACGAGACATTGAGATATGTCTTACAATGGAATCCGTTCTTAGAGACAGTAATATATCGGCGATGATGTTTCTCTAAATATGTGTTCCTTTGCAAAACAAGTTTTAATCCACTGTTTGATACTAGACAAATTTCGCTGTCGTTTGCACGAGTAATATAAGCAACCTTTTTAAAAAATAGTGATTTGTCGTACAATGATACAAAATGAAGACACAACACTGTACTGTGTTGTGTCGTCCAGTTAAGTAGTTACAGCGGAGAAATTATGCGTGCGAGCAGGATTACTACGACTGTTGGGCTCTCTTCACGGTGGAAGAACCCCCATCTTGTTTTTGATACATATTGTTTTAAATAAAGCATGTATCATAGTTTAACTTCCTACGTTGTTGCACTTACTGTTGCCATATAGTCTAACGTGTTATTAATAGTGAAGAGTTTAAGTGAAGAATGATGATGGTGATGCATGCAATCGCCTGAGTGAGTCACCATAGGAGGGTAACATCTACTTTACCAGCTTCATGAGTGAAGCAATGCAAAAAGTACTGATAATAATAATAATAATAATAATTGACTTCTATGGCGCCTATATCCTCAGGAACCTGAGCTCAGAGGCGCAACAAAACAGAATCAGTAGGCGTAATCGTAAACAAGGACGCGCAAAAGTCAGTATCAGAAACGAGGGACAACCGAACATTTATGGTGGGAATGCAATTTGGAATAGATGGAGTATAAATGTCAAGTTCACCATTTAATACAACCAAGGTCAAATGGAATATTAACTTCTGATAATTAGAGTAGAATTGGTCCCAGTGCCTGGGTAACCTATCTCACACACATACCATGTGGTCAATTAATTGACACTGCATAAAGTACATACGTTATGCAGTGTCAATTAATTGACCACATGGTATGTGTACACGAGTTAATTGTGCTGACGCTTAGTTGATGAGCACATAGAGTGCAAACCAATTACAATTTAGTTGTGTTGTTAGTGGCTTATCTAGGATCTCACAAGAGGGGCCAAGGGGGACAAAAGAGGGCCAAGGGGGACAAAAGAGGGCCAAGGGGGACACAAGAGGGCCAAGGGGGGCAAAGGCGACCAAGCCTAGTCACCCATTAGTTTCCCATGCTACCATTTAGTAACGCAACAGGTTACATGCAACAAATAAAAACGATTAAGCCAAAGGGGCATGGATCAATGCCCCCCCCCTACATACACCGAGGTTTAAGTTGTGGGGTTAGTATAAATTGACGTGAAACCGATATATAGATCTAGCAGTGCATTAGTGTACATGAGGCCTAACTACTGCTTTATGCAGGGGTATAATTAGCTGTTATATATATATTAGCTGTGATAGTTATCTTAATTAGCCCTAGGATTTGATTTGTAGCAGCAATCCCACATTGTTCTGAAGCGTTCACGGCAGCACTAAATGTTACTCCCAAATGCTAATCTAATATCTTTGTCTCGACATTGCACATTTTGGTCATAGTTGCTTCCACTGTTTATGATATCCACGGGGTTCAAAATTATATAGTGGAGGTCATTATTATCTATATAATGATTACCGGGAGTCATTATTAAATAATAATCGGGGTTAATTGTTTAGATGTGACACCGGCACACGCGGTGTTCCCGCAGCAGCAGGAAAACGGAACAGGGTGAAATGGCAGATTTGACAACTACTAATAGCATATTCAAGTGTTTACAGCTTCTTCAAAACTAAGGCCTCATTTCTGGGCACTTATTTTGACTGGGAGGTTATCCTTCACACAGTCGAGCACGGACATTGCTGAAAATCCTTGCTCACAGAGATACGTAGTTTCTTATCCCTCAAGCGCTGTGCTCAGATTTTCGAACGTATTGTTTCCATTGAAGTTTCTGTCCATGACGTCCCCCCTCTCACAGCTCCCATGGTAAGACAACATCTTTCACGTATCACTCCCTAACCCTTGTCAATCCACTGCAGCATGTAGCCCTCGCTGTGTCTTTCCACCTGGTTATGTCTTTGACTGTTCTTGTCCAAAGAACTGCAATGTTCACTATGTTATTGCACATCGTCTCGTTGGCCGGCCTCTTGCTCTATTCTGGATTGCCATTCAGTTTCTCTGATGATCGACATATTATCTTCTATACATGCTATGTGAATTACCCATCTGCACTTTGTTTTCATAATATATTTGATTATATCACGAACTTTTGTTCTCGTTCTGATGATATACCGCGGTAATAAGTACGTTAGCTATTATCCGTAACAACGAGGCTAAATCGTCACAAATAACTTATGAAGTATCTTTGCTGAGAACAACTGTTTGCCCTTCGATAATAACGAACTTACGTAGTAAAGATGGTTTGCCACAATATTTGAGTAAATTCTTGCGTACGCAGCAATTTTCTTCGAGAATACAAACCCAAATGGCCAAAAAGGGGGTACGAAACTGGGGTATGTCTGGTATGACATTGATAACTGCATAACATAACAGAACAGCAACAAGTTCACTCCACAAGACAATCCTACGTGGGTGACGACGTTTTCTATTAACTTTTAATGTTTTCATGAAACTTGAAAGAAGTATGTTTTTTGTGAGTTTGATAATATTACTTAAATAAGTGTTCTCCTTCATGGTCCACAAAAGGTGGCCAAATTATTGTAGGCCCTACTTGACCTTAGTTTCAGCCAACTCTCTACGTACTGTCTGGAAAACCTCTCCCGTACCCGGGGATACGCGTACTCCAGGTTGGGAACCGCTGGTTCACAGCATAGAGCCAAAACGTTGCTAGTTTGTGATTTCGACTCAAGAATACTGTGCACTACCTACGAACTTCCTAGTCTAAATTGCACCTAATTAACGCTATCTTCATATATGGAGTGTCACTGAAGTGATGCATTGTGTGATTGAAATTAGGTATCCCCTCTGCCCAAGTTCATATTTGCATACCGACTATAACTGAATGTAAAGTCAGTCGCGTGTCTGAATGTATTCATAAGATGATGACGCAATATCAAATAGGCGTCACATACGAAAGAAAAACGGCGCGATACACGATCTTCAAACTTGTCTCGGCCGTATCACAGCCACTCCACTAAAGAATATATGCGGCATTGACGAAATTCACTGGACACAGGTGTTGCTCAATCTTCAGTGTTACGCAACAAATTGACCATTTCCCAGAGAAAGCTACTGGCCTGAATATTCAAACAATTGCCGCAATTGTAAATATACTGTCCAATAACTAATTCCTGCACAACATATGGTTGGTGCACGGTGTGCCGTGCACCAACCTATATCTACACAAGTCCGCATATGGATAGTAACCAACACAGACTGTGTGTATGGTGTGTGTCCTCGGTCTGAATGACAGAGCCCGGTGATTAAAAATGGCGATTTAATAAACAAGCTGTTTGTCAAATCACTAACATAAATGCTTACATATGATAACCCAAAAACTATATCGGTCTGTTATTAACGTCCCCGGTTGGCGGGATCTACTCCGGTGTCCTCGGTTGGCACCATATACATTATGTTATCTTGCAACGAATTAATTCTAAATGTATTCCGCACAAAACAGAAAGGGCGCACGCTCTCCTCCCTTATGCGCGTCTCTGGGGAACTGGAGAACAAACATCAGCCAAAGTAGGTTGTGACGACTGCGGCGGCCCGCAAAAATGAACAATCCAAAGAGCACAGAAGGTCATTGATGAACGGCATAATTAGACGTGACGAATACGCCACCAGCGAACGGCGGAGAGCACGGCCCATCGCACGGCCACCCGTGTTGTATGTCAACGGTAAGTCGTCGAGTGGTTTGTGAGGTACGGGACTCTAGTTATTCCTGACTGAAGCCATCACAGTTTGTACAATGTGTTCACAACTTTTGTTCCCTGACTCATGACCGGTACATCTCACACATTGGCTACCATTAGTTATGGGATCAGCGAACATTTGGACGTGTTAACCGTTTGACTTAGAAAGAGTGAATGCAATACAATTAAATATCATAAACGCAAGTGTCCAGGTGTCGTCTCGTTATATATTTAATCAACAAGTTCCTTCGATATACAGAAATAGTCACCCTGACACATCAGTACTCATTAATGTACCAGCTGTAATTAGCATTTAAACGTCGTAATTTAGAAATCAGTGGAAAGCTGGGTGAGGTTTTGGTAGGATGATGGAATGCTTAGCTTCATCTGATCCTCCCGCGAAGCGTCCACCTACACGGAGCACTCCGCCTTCCGACATAACGGGATCGAGACGACGTATCGCGTTGGTCCTGTTTACCTGTTATCGTTTGGGTCCTGCGTCATCCCTGTGCAGGGTGTCGAATTCTTCCTTGAATGATTGCCTCTGAACGTGCTTCGCTACACTACAATTTCTGCCCTTTGCGTCTCATCAACCGATATTCTTTCCATCGCGTTTCTGCTTCTTTGATTCTTGCAAGTAGCATCGACTTTACTCTAACCAAGCAATGCTCCTTTTCAGCCGCATCAAGCATCAGCACCATCACGGATGTTGCGTCAACTTCAAGTATATCTAAGTCTCGGAGGTGGCGCCATTGCGTCAACTCACACTTTTGTCCAATGTTTGATCTCTTGATCGGTATCGACGGTCTGATTAATACACGATCCAGGCTGTGAAAGCCACCTTTGGCCACCCACTCTAAGCTGACAACACAACTGCTCACCCTGGTGTCTTCCTTGTCAAGCGTAGTCAACGTAAGTTCGTGGGTTTCTCCGTCTAGCAGCAACTCGTCCGCTAGTCTCTCAGAACATAAGGTGTTGGTGGATCCGCTGTCCAGCAAAGCGTACGTCTCAACATACCTCAACGAGTTGCTTGCTCTCATCCTGACATGTACTATGTGTAGGGCTACCCTGACAACGCCTGTTCCAGTGGTATTACAGCTGACTGTCATGTCCTTCTTGGCTAGTTTGACAAAGTTGTCGGACACTTTTGGCTCTCTTCATTGCTCTGCTTGACTGGGGAGGATTAACTTGATGGAGGAATTTCGTGTTTCTGATTGCATCCCTGGACAGAGCAAATACGTGTTAACTTGCAACTTGTGGAGCAATGTCCAGTACGCAAACAGTTAAAACGCAATTTCTTTTACGACAATGTGGCTGTTTTGTTGCTTTCAGGTAGTTCAGATACTCGCCTTCATTCAGCCTGTCTGCATGTAGGTGACTGGGTATACCCCGTTGTACATTTTATAACATTTGAATTCTTAGGAATTCGCTTTTAATGCCACAGTGCGATGAGCTCCATCTGCTCGGCTTCCGGTGCGTCTTCGCTTCGGCCTGGAATGAACTGGAGAACACGAACAACCTACTATTGTTATTATTACTAAAAAACGCCAGCGATCCCTTTGATAAATGAATCGGTCAACAAACTCTTGTCTCAGCAGCGACGAGTGCACTATATGTGTCCGCACTTACTGGTTTGTTTCCAGAAGTGTCGGGAAGAATCTGCACATCAAACGTAAGTTGTATCAGTAGCGAAATAGTGAGTGGCGCCCCTGGTGGAGAGTTTGGATGTCGTGATGTTTATCAATGCTCACTACGTGGCGTGCAAGTTTCTCCTTTCAACGTTATGTGTGAACTAAATTATATAAGAAACCTGAGCTCGGCGTCACCATTGACGTATTCAATTTTACAGTAATTAATTATAGCACTATATAAACTGTTTAATTAAAGAGAATGTGCAACGATCGGTTAACTGATACGGAGGTAGTTGAGGGTTTAATATAATTAGAATGCCCCAATTCTGTGCACTTTTTGTACTCAAAGGAAAGATAACTTAGCAGTGTTTGAAAATGTTTTGATTTAACTGCAGTCAGGCTGTCTCTACATGTATTGTAAACGTAGCATAGTTTTTATTTATTGTCGATTCGTGTATTAAGAAGTGAATGATCACTATGGTAACACATTTATTAAACTAATTACTTTTTATCACGTATGTATATTAAGCGCGTATTAATTCGTACATTAAGAAGTGAAAGATCGCTATAGTAACACATGTATTTATTATTTATTTAACTAATTACTTTTTATCACCTATGTATATTAAGCGCGTATGATTGGACCAAATATACGGCGCTATACAAGCATACTTATATTTATTGTTGTTGTTGTTGTTGTTGTTGAAACACCTGAATAACATTATTTATAAACACTAAGCTTACATCCATCCATGGAGCAACAAACTATGCGCAGCAGTTATCACAATTACATACATTAGAAGCCACAATGTCGGCCTCTGGCGAGTGGCTCACCCCTCGATTCAATCATTGTTTCCTAGCAAGAAGGCTTGTGACAAGTCATTAGAAGCCACAATGACGGCCTCTGGCGAGTGGCTCACCCCTCAATTCACCCATTGTTTCCTAGCAAGAAGGCTTGTGACAAGTCATTAGAAGCTACAATGACACCCTCTGGCGAGTGGCTCACCCCTCAATTCAATCATTGTTTCCTAGCAAGAAGGCTTGTGACAAGTCATGAGAAGCCACAATGACGGCCTCTGGCGAGTGGCTCACCCCTCAATTCACCCATTGTTTCCTAGCAAGAAGGCTTGTGACAAGTCATGAGAAGCCACAACTTCAACAAAGATCTGATACAAGTCATACAGGCACTGTACGCCAACTCAAACAGTGATGTCTTTCTAAATAACCAACTTGGAGAACTTTTAAGAACAAATGTACGAGTTCTTCAGGGGTGCCCAGTCTCGCCTGTTCTCTTAAACATATTTCTATAGAACATCATGCAGGAGACCCTCCAAGACTTTTAACACCGCCATATCTATTGGTGGAAGGCCAATTTGTAATCTTCGTTTTGCCGAAGATATTGACCTCATGGTAGGCAGCGAGAGTGAACTACAAGACCTCGCTACCAGACTGGAAGAAGAGATTAGAGCTTATTGGATGGAAAGTAAGATACTGAAAGTGTACTGGTTTGAAACCATCTCCAACTCCAGACTCCACCAAGCAACAAAACAACAACACTTCTGCCTCATCCTGAAAAAGAGAAGGTGGACATGGTTTGGTCATGTCTACAGGATGAACAATGATCTGCCAACAAAAACAGCGCTAACCTGGACGCCAGAAGGACACAGAAAAAAGAGGCAGGCCGTAAACAACGTGTCGACGAACAATGGAAGAAGAACTGAAGGCTGCTGGGTTGAAATGGGGCACAGCAGCAAGGAGAGCCCTAGACAAAGGGATTTGGCGGGATCTTATCTTATTCAGAAGACTTCGAACACAAGACAAATGAATATGTGAGACAACAAGTGGAACGTCCTGGAAAGCAAGAGCCCCTATTGGCAACAGTGAAACGATGCAAGCTCTCCTTGTTTGGCCACATCACTCGACACAACACCATTGCAACAACCATCCTGCAATGCACCCTGGAGGGCAAGAGACAACGGGGCCGCCAGAAACAAAACTGGCTAGACAATAATAACAATGGACACATCGAGACCTACCGACCCTGCTACGTACAGCAGATAACAGACAACGCTGGCGAGGACTGTTTATGAGTGGCACCCCAACGACAGTCCAGGTCAAGGGATGAAGGCGAAGGCAAAGAAGGCCCATCTTTCTCCTACATGTAGCAAACACGCCAGTAAATAACTATAAATAAATACCTTAAGTTTTTTATACATTGTCAATCGGTAGGTCAGAGGGCACTCCTGATTTGGTCGGTGATTGTCCACTGCTTCAACGTCGCCACCGACTGTCTGTCAAATTACGACCAGCCCCACCCAGCGGCACTTTCGTAGCCACATGTTGGCCACACTAATCGGTCTTGGGAAGATGTTTACATGATCGATTCCTGCATCGCGATACACTGTGTCGGCCGACCAATGGGAAAGTGTAAAGTGTTCTGAGATTGGGTTTCCCGAGGATTTTTGCGCAAAATAAGCTTTATGTTGTAATAATTTGATTACTAGCTGCGTACAACAACTAACACTAATTTCACATCACAAATAACACTACAAAATGTTTCTGTCTTTATCAACAAGGTTGACAAATATATTATAAATAACTCATCTTCTATTTTAATTGACTCAATCAATCATCCTTGACCAAGACGACCGTGGACTACATATCTCGATGAATCATTAACTACACCTTTCTTGGTCTTCCCCTTTTTCTCTCCCTCCCCCCCCCCCCATCACCGTGCCCGGCAGAATATATTGCTGGCGCGATCCGTGCCATTGCAGTTTCCTCCGTCTAATTATATTCAAGACCGGTTTGAGGGTCCTGCAATGCCACTGATGGTTTGAGGGTCCTGCAATGCCATTGATGGTTTGAGGGTCCTGCAACACCATTGATGGTTTGAGGGCCCTACAATGTCATCATTGGTTTGAGTGTCTTGCAATGCCATTGATGGTTTGAGGGTCCTGAAATACCATTGGTGGTTTGGGGGTCCTGCAATGCTATTGGTGGTTTGAGGGTCCTGCAATGCCACTGATGGTTTGAGGGTCCTGCAATGCCACTGATGGTTTGCACTCTACGTCCATTGGTCTTGTGTTCTTTGTATGGTATTTTCTTGATTTTTTAAAGACATTTAATCACTAAAGCTTTTAATTTTTTAAGCTTCCGAGTTCAAGTTCCAGCTTTCACATTTCAGTATATACTACGTCATCAATGTTCAAACCGCAACAACAGACAAACACAACTGATTAACATTGAGGCTTTTTATTACTATGTTGGATACAGTTCTTCAACGTTAACACCGTTGAACACACGTATGCATCGGAACGTCATAATACCCTTTAGAATACTTCACAATCACTAGAATGTTTCCTTAGTTACAACTAGTCTTACGCTTAGTCTTCTTAGCTTAGTCTTTCTTAGAATGGTGCCTGTGTTGACATATGTTGGGTATACGTGAAGCTGTAGCGCCACAAAATATAGCCGACAGCCAGAGGAACTCTGCTGTTTCGGAATCATGCAAACTACAAGCATAACTAGTCATTACTGAACTGCGTCACTAAAAGCCGCGCCATTTTGTAAATACATTCGCTGCATTCCGCGTAATGGCGCCTCAGTGTAAATTAGGGAGAACGACAAAAAAAAAACGGAATCACCAAGAATATGAGCACAAGTGAGCCTTCTTGATACATTATTCCAAGTTAGCGTCTAAGATTCGACCCAAAGTATACTTTAAGAAATACTTCGCGGATTTGCACTGAAGCGCCATCACTTTGATGGTGACCACTATTCGATGTCGTCTCAGAATGACGCCGCCCGATACTCATTAGCTCTGCTACAAGTGGCTAGCGTCTCGTGAATGACGCCGGTGTGACTTGACGGTGTCTCACGGACTGCCTCTTCCTTTCGTCTCTCTACCACAGCACGCGCTCCAACTCCGCCTCGTCCTTGTTTGGCCACATCACTCGACACAACACCATTGCAACAACCATCCTGCAATGCACCCTGGAGGGCAAGAGACAACGGGGCCGCCAGAAACAAAACTGGCTAGACAATAATAACAATGGACACATCGATACCTACCGACCCTGCTACGTACAGCAGATAACAGACAACGCTGGCGAGGACTGTTTATGAGTGGCACCCCTACGACAGTCCAGGTCAAGGGATGAAGGCGAAGGCAAAGAAGGCCCATCTTTCTCCTACATGTAGCAAACACGCCAGTAAATAACTATAAATAAATACCTTAAGTTTGTTATACATTGTCAATCGGTAGGTCAGAGGCCACTCCTGATTTGGTCGGTGATTGTCCACTGCTTCAACGTCGCCACGGACTGTCTGTCAAATTACGACCAGCCCCACCCAGCGGCACTTTCGTAGCCACATGTTGGCCACACTAATCGGTATTGGGAAGATGTTTACATGATCGATTCCTGCATCGCGATACACTGTGTCGGCCGACCAATGGGAAAGTGTAAAGTGTTCTGAGATTGGGTTTCCCGAGGATTTTTGCGCAAAATAAGCTTTATGTTGTAATAATTTGATTACTAGCTGCGTACAACAACTAACACTAATTTCACATCACAAATAACACTACAAAATGTTTCTGTCTTTATCAACAAGGTTGACAAATATATTATAAATAACTCATCTTCTATTTTAATTGACTCAATCAATCATCCTTGACCAAGACGACCGTGGACTACATATCTCGATGAATCATTAACTACACCTTTCTTGGTCTTCCCCTTTTTCTCTCCCTCCCCCCCCCCATCACCGTGCCCGGCAGAATATATTGCTGGCGCGATCCGTGCCATTGCAGCTTCCTCCGTCCAATTATATTCAAGACCGGTTTGAGGGTCCTGCAATGCCACTGATGGTTTGAGGGTCCTGCAATGCCACTGATGGTTTGCACTCTACGTCCATTGGTCTTGTGTTCTTTGTATGGTATTTTCTTGATTTTTTAAAGACATTTAATCACTAAAGCTTTTAATTTTTTAAGCTTCCGAGTTCAAGTTCCAGCTTTCACATTTCAATATACTACGTCATCAATGTTCAAACCGCAACAACAGACAAACACAACTGATTAACATTGAGGCTTTTTATTACTATGTTGGATACAGTTCTTCAACGTTAACACCGTTGAACACACGTATGCATCGGAACGTCATAATACCCTTTAGAATACTTCACAAGCACTAGAATGTTTCCTTAGTTACAACTAGTCTTACGCTTAGTCTTCTTAGCTTAGTCTTTCTTAGAATGGTGCCTGTGTTGACATATGTTGGGTATACGTGAAGCTGTAGCGCCACAAAATATAGCCGACAGCCAGAGGAACTCTGCTGTTTCGGAATCATGCAAACTACAAGCATAACTAGTCATTACTGAACTGCGTCACTAAAAGCCGCGCCATTTTGTAAATACATTCGCTGCATTCCGCGTGATGGCGCCTCAGTGTAAATTAGGGAGAACGACAAAAAAAAAACGGAATCACCAAGAATATGAGCACAAGTGAGCCTTCTTGATACATTATTCCAAGTTAGCGTCTAAGATTCGACCCAAAGTATACTTTAAGAAATACTTCGCGGATTTGCACTGAAGCGCCATCACTTTGATGGTGACCACTATTCGATGTCGTCTCAGAATGACGCCGCCCGATACTCATTAGCTCTGCTACAAGTGGCTAGCGTCTCGTGAATGACGCCGGTGTGACTTGACGGTGTCTCACGGACTGCCTCTTCCTTTCGTCTCTCTACCACAGCACGCGCTCCAACTCCGCCTCGTCCTCGCGCAGTCTTTTGAACCCTTCGTCTCTCAGAGCTACAACGCATAGCCGACCATTAAGGGAAAGACTCAGTGTAAATATAGGACACTGTGGGTGGATTTGTATACCTGTTTGTATACATATTTGCATAATTATTTGTACACCTATCACCGATAATACCAACTGCCCGTCTGAAAACTAACTGATTGTAACGTCATGGTTGGTTGCTGTGACTAAGTAATAGATAGTCGCCACCTTGGTCGCCAGATGGCGACACCGCAGTACCATCAACTCGCACTCCCCGACACCGGCGCCACTTCGTACATCGCCAATGCCTCAGCTTGGTTATCAATTAAAAATGCACAGTTGCGGAGTGGTATAAAGGATTGGTTGGCTGGGCAACGTCATTTTTGTGTATGACTTGTTACGTCATTGCAACAGGCAGCTAAGTAACATAGCTTCAAACAAAAACGAACATTATTGTTTCTAGACACATTTGTTTATACAAACACTATCCACAATTATATGCAAATGAAATCGGGAGATTTCTTGAAAAAAATTAGAAGTTTACCAAATCAGTTAAAGACTGAATCTGCACATCAAATGTAAGTTGTGACAATTATAAAATGGTGAGTGGCGCCCCTTGTGGGGACATTGACACCGACCGCGTGACGTGAACAGTTGGCTATGACATAGATATTAAACTGACAGCATGTGTTTGTGACTAACTCCGTGTTGTATTCGATATTAATCCGCAGTGACCCATGTAACAGCTATTTTGCACCTGGCGAAAACTAGATACGGTACTTTTCTAGAATACGGGCCCTCCTCAATCTTGTTGTGAGCGCCATCTTGCGAATGCACTCAATGCACGTTAAATGGGAAACAAACGTCGTGTTTTTGGGCCTATGCACTCATATGAATCACTAAAGCATAACCACTTGCATCTACAATTAAAACATATCACGCCAGTAGTTTACTAGGAAAACCTTTTTGAACACACATCTTAATTTCATGGGCCACGCCATACTGTTAGATAACTACGTCACGAGTGTCAGGATATAGCAAAATTCGCTTTCCAAATGAAAATATATTCGCATCGCCTATTCATTTAATACATCAGACTTATTCTAGTTTACCCGATGTTCATGGAACTGCGCATGCGCTTATCGGTCGCACTGGTTAAACTGTCAGATGTCAAACAACCGGAGAAATGACCGGTATCTCCCACTTTTAGAACACATTCTGAATAAACCACTGGCGTGATATACTTGGGTTTAGCTGTACGTTGTTGGTTTTTATTATCTCCTTAGGTTCATAGCCCCACAACCACGACTTGTTTCGATTTAAATATGCCAGTTCGAGCATTGTAAAAGGTGATTAAATGTTTTTTATTGCGCACAACATATTTAATAATTGACATGTAAATATGCATTATGCATGTGTTGAGCATGGCTACTATACATATTGCATGTTGATAACGGCGAAGTTGAGGTGAGCCCGGATTATAGAAAAGTACTCTAGATGCTTTACGAATGTAGAGATATTGTGAAATTATATTATACAGCTATACAGCTGTACGTATATTATACAGCTGTACGTATATTATACAGCTGTACGTATATTATACAGCTGTACGTATATTACACAGCTGTACGTATACTATACAGCTGTACGTATATTATACAGATGTACGTACATTATACAGCTGTACGTATATTATACAGATGTACGTATATTATACAGCTGTACGTATATTATACAGCTATACAGCTGTACGTATGTGGGAGAGGCATGTGTGTACGTATATTATACAGCTGTACGTATATTATACAGCTATACAGCTGTACGTATGTGGGAGAGGCATGTGTGTATGCTCATACACCTTGGCTAAAGGTCGAAATACTCACCGTTGCACAAACTCTCAATGACGGTGTCGGCGAGTTGGGGCAGCTCCTTGTAGCTGCCCACGTAGTGGACATCGCTCTCGTTCGACGCGATCTGTTGTAGTTCGCTGCGGTCCACGTGATCACCAACGCCAATGACGACCAATCGCATGTCTCCCTTGGCCTTGTATGCCTGCTTCAGTGTCTGCAACAAAAATAACCAGTCCGTGACCATGAAACATACGATATATCTTTGGTGCCATGTTTCTTACTACAATTCATGAGAGAAGTACTTCAATGACGTAGACGTCTTATATGGTTACACATAAATGGAACATTGTTGTACTCTCGAGTACCTTTGTACGCTAAGTGGTTTCCTTGTCCACCTAATTTGTAGCTTATTGCTTTGAATGGCAATCTTCTTAAATATTGTTAAAACATTGATGGCCAGTACATTATTAATACAATGCTCTATCTACAGTAGCTAGGAATATTTAAAATGCAGTGGCATTTATTTTATTTTCGAACGACTCTTTTCAAAACCGACCTTATCGATGTTCTGTCGTTTCTGAAAACAAAATAACTTTCGATTTTTGCATTCGACCTGCATGCTGACGTCACGCCAGCATGCTGACGTCACGCCAGCATGCTGACGTCACGCCAGCATGCAGATCACGCCAGGAGCACTGTCCAAATCGCTATTCCTTTTGTTATTCCACCAATGTTTATGTATTGCTTGGTAATCATTTGCACAGCCGGGTAAACTAAGACAATCGGGACTTAACGAAATTGTGACAAGCCTGGGCAGGTACACATTTTTTTACATTGGTACTGGCAGCACAAATTGGCTGGTGTAACAATCGCTTGTCTCGAGCCACTAATCCTTCTTTAGAACGTTCTAGCTCCAATCGACTAGATAAAATATCAACTAAGTTTACTTATCGCATCGAACAAGACCGTGGAAACCCGTCTCTACACAACGCAAACACGTCAAACGGTGTCAACAAACCGTTCAAACGAACCTTGGCGCGGTCGGCACTCTTATTGTCGACGATCAAGACGCCGAACTTGACTGAGTTGCGCCGGGCGCCGTTCTTGGTCGTGAAGCCCTCCTGACGCATGTACTTGAGGTGGTTGTTGGTGCGTGAGGACGACAGCTGACGGTCGTCCAGGGACGTCAGGAACCCTGCGAGGAGACGCTGGTGGTTACAGATCTCTATCGACGACGATATGCGCAAACACACTCACGCACGTACATACATACACACAGACAAGCAGAAAACAATGTGCATAATGTACATAGAGAAAATATGACACAGGCGTTGGCCAACTCAGGACGCCCATGCCATATTTATCCTCGCCTGACATTGACCTGTTGAAAGTTGATTTGTCAGTTTATCCCACGCTATATGCGGATGTAGGCTGACTCTCTTGTACTTTGTCCCACTTCCTGCCTTGGTCGACGTCTTTCAGGGAACTAGACGCGTTCGTGCCAAAACTTCGAAGAGTGTTCCCACGAAATACTCACCATTACCCGTCCGACCGGGCTACTACCAGTTGAAGTGAAGTTCCTATATGCGAGCCTCGAAAATCCCAGGGACGAAAGTTATTGGTTAGCCCAGCAACATAAAGTTCCGCGCTTCTGTGGAGTTATCTGCCAGGGATACTGATGTAGTGAGAACCCCTGGGGTACTGATGTAGTGAGAACCCCTGGGGTACTGATGTAGTGAGAACCCCTGGGGTACTGATGTAGTGAGAACCCCTGGGGTACTGATGTAGTGAGAACCCCTGGCGGCGAGAATGGCCTAGGGGGTCGTCCCGAAATTTGGGGGGCTTGAACATACTTATCCTCAATATTTCCCCAACATTTGCTAGGAATCGAGGCTTTCTTTATAGGGAAACAAAGTCTGAGGACCGGAACCTCCAGCTGCAATGAGCGCGGTGCTCGCGGACATCATTTCGCAGCCACACCCCCCAATATTTAACAGCTTCCGACGTCTATTTATTATATTTAATAATACTAATATAAACCTTGTGGGGAATGAAGGGTTTCAGTGCACTTGATACGGGGAATTTTGGCCGATGGCGATGATCAATCGTGTTTAATCTAGCTACTCGCACATGTTAACTTTAGAATTAAGGCGAACGTCAGTTGTGTCACATAAAATAGTGGGCGCAATTTTATTGAGTTAGGCAGCTCAAAAAACGGCAAAAAATTAATACCTTTTCGAAGTAAGAACAATGATATTGCCATGGGATGACATTGCATGTTAACGGTGTCGTGTGCATCTACCTTGAAGACAATCAGGGACACGTCTCCAATAGGATTACTACCTTCAGCGTTGTCGTTATCATTCAGCTGAACAGCCTTGTTGAGGAAGCACATACGAGGTGTCACCCCCACCTGCACCTGCACCGGGCTCATCTCCATCTCACCCACGATCCCCTTAATAAACGCCAGGGAGCGCTGCGTGTCGTCGATGCCAGCCTGGTCCGGCAGGGCGAAGATGACGTCGAGAGGGTAGCGTCCGGTGCATCCTGGGAACAGTGTGATAGGGGTATTGTTTGAGGACGTCCAGACAACAATTTTATCGTGAGTGCGTGCGTTCGGTGGGGCTTGCGTGCGTGCGTGCGTGCGTGCGTGCGTGCGTGCGTGCGTGCGTGCGTGCGTGCGTGCGTGCGTGCGTGCGTGCGTGCGTGCGTGCGTGCGTGCGTGCGTGCGTGCGTGCGTGCGTGCGTGCGTGCGTGCGTGCGTGCGTGCGTGCGGGTAAGAATGCTTTAGTTATTTAATTGTTTTATGTGGTATGTCATCATTGTGTTCTATCTACGCATACTTTTGTATAGCATGTTTATCTATCTATCTATTTATCTCTCCTCACGAGATTCGCACGCTTGGATGAGGAAGAAAAAAGCTGACAGAATACGGTGGAAATGACATGGCCTACGCCTCTAACATATCACTCGTGTGTCTGTCGTCTATTTGCGGGATAGACGCAGTGACTCACCCATACAAAAACAGACATGCGCTGTCTCACATGTATTAAAACAATTGGACAGTTACCTTCAATCATTTGAGGCAGAGTTGTTGTAGGGATGGGTGTTGTTGTCGTAGTTGTCGTCGTAGTTGTCGTGGGTTTTGTCGGCGGAGGTAGTGTCGTTACTATAACGAACACACAAGGCATTTAATGTGCTAGCACGGAACATAATAATAATAATATATATATATATATATATATATATATATATATATATATATATATACATACATACATACATACATACATACATACATACATACATACATACATACATACATACATACATACATACATACATACATACATACATACATATGCGGATGACCTTGCACTCCTGTCTCACAGCCACAGGCAGATGCAGGCCAAAACAACAGAACTGGCAGTGATTTCAGCGCAGGTTGGGTTGATAATCAACAAAAGGAAAACAAAGATCCTGAGAACAAATGTTACTTGCGAAACACCAATCATTCTTGAGGGAGAGACACTGGAAGAGGATAAAGATTTCAGATATATCGACAGCATAGTGGATACGCATGGAGGGACAGAGGCTGACATAAAGAAAAGGATCAGCAAACCAAGGGTAGCTTTCCACCTGTTGAGAAATGTGTGGAAGTCAAAGGTAATTGGAGAAACCACAAAAAATACGCTTGTTTGACATACACGTAAAGTCCGTGTTGCTGTACTGAGCGGAAACGGAAACAAGATCACTCTGATAAGGATCCAGACATTTGTCAACCATTGCCTGCGAAGAATTCTGCGAATACACTGGATGGACAGGGTGAGCAACAAAGACCTCTGGGATAGAACACACCAAGCCCAAATAGAGATAGAGATCCTTAAGAGGAGATGGGGATGGCTTGGCCACACATTGAGAAAGCCAATCACAAACATAACCAGACAGATCCTGACGTAGAACCCCCAAGGCAAGAGAAAGAGGGGGAGACCAAAAATCACCTGGCGGCGAGACCTCGAGGCAGACATCAAGCAAACAGGGAATGGCTGGCAACAACTGGATAGGCTTGCCCAAGACAGGAGGCGCTGGAGAACTGTTGTGGATGGCCTATACTCCAGGATTAGTTAATGGCCTAAGTAAGTAAGTATGCAAGTAGTGTGTGTATATATGTATATACATATATATATATATATATATATATATATATATATATATATATATATATATATATATATATATATATATATATACATATATGTATGTATATGTATATATATATATATATATATATATATATATATATATATATATATATATATATATATATGTATGTATATGTATATATATATATATATATATATATATATATATATATATATATATTTAGATCGCCCATTTATAAAGACATATTGTGTGAAGTTGATGATGATGATAATTGCTTATTAGTTAGTACATATTAAAACATGAATTAGTGTGTTCAACTCATTTCTACATCATCGATATACATAAACATGTAATGTTTTAATCTTACAACGGCCTTTGTCAGGTTTGAAAGTATCTGACGATAAAAATAATAGCTTCACATTAGACGAACTGGCGATTAGTGTTTAGCGAAATTAACACAGTATGATTTACGACTGATCTATACCACTTACCTTGACACGCTCGCCAGGCCAAGATCTTCTTCAGCGTTGCCAAGCCGGTGTAATTACTCACCATGAACATATAGCTCTTGGCCGGCGAACTGGCAATCGACTTCAACTCTTCCCTGTTGACAAATAGGAAACAGCCAAGTTCTAAATACACGTTTGACAATGTGGATAAATGACCATTATTTAAAGATATTTTGCTTGATTTAAAAGACAGAGATGATTGGAACTAACAAAACATATCTGAAAACACATCTTACTTTAACACATACGAATTGTCGCCTTGTACCTGTACCACCTGTCGTCTTGTACCTGTACCACCTGTCGTGTTGAACCTGTACCACCTGTCGTGTTGTACCTGTACCACCTGTCGTGTTGTACCTGTACCACCTGTCGTGTTGTACCTGTACCACCTGTCACGTTGCACCTGTACCAACTCTGGTGTTGTACCTGTACTACCTGTCGTGTTGTACCTGTACCACATGTCGTGTTGTACCTGTACCACATGTCATGTTGTACCTGTACCACCTGTCATGTTGCACCTGTAACACCTGTCATGTTGTACCTGTACCACCTGCCCTGTACCATATGTCGTGTTGTACCTGTACCACGTGTCATGTTGCACCTGTACAACCTGTCATGTTGTACATGTACCACCTGTCGTGTTGTACCTGTACCACCTGTCGTGTTGTACCTGTACCATCGACATCGTCGTCGTTGACGCACTCGTCGTCATCATCGTCTTAATCATTATAGTAGTTAACGTAGTCATCGTCATCGTCGCCGCCGTACTCATTTCCGTCGTTTACGTTCTCATCATCGTCATTCATGTGCTGACTGTCGTCGTTGATGCAGTCATCGTCGTCGGTGACGTAGTCGTCATCATCAGTAATGTGATTCGTCTTCGTCCTGATACAGTTTACACGAGCGATTTATGTCCGATTGTGTCGTCCGGATGCAAATTGTTGGTGTTAACTGAGATCGATGAGCGAGGCTAATTTGTGGTTACGATTGTTACGCTGGAATTGTGGATGATCCCAAATGTGACCGTCTGTTGGCCAACAGTTTGAAGCAGTGGCCCATCAGCGACCGCCGCGACCGGCCAGTGCTGTACCCGCCGTGACCATCAAAGCTCAAGTCGGGAGTGGCGCGAGTCAACATGTCGAATTCGCAGTGTCTGGACACATCGCTCGTTTAACCGCACACACAATTTGTTTGTGCGTCAAAGTGCGACACCGTGTCGGACAACATAATCGGATAAACATCGTTCGTGTAAAATGGCCGTTACTTACTTGTTAACAGTTTTTCCGACGCCGACAGCGAACAGCGTGATGCCGTCGGCCCGGGCTGCCCGAGCGGCGGCTGCCGTCTTGGCCGTGTCGTTCGACACGCCGTCCGTGATGACGATGCCAATGCGAGGCACTCCGGGTCGCGCGTACCTCGCCGAGAACATCTCGTTGTGCATTTGGTCGATGGCGACGTACGTTAACGTGTTGCCACGGCGCTGGTGAATGCCGTCGAGGGCATCAGTTATCTGCTTGGCCGTCGAATACCTGAATGCAAATAGGTACGTCTCCAACACCAGACTCCACCAAACAAATAGGTACGTCTCCAACACCAGACTCCGCCCAACAAATAGGTACGTCTCCAACACCAGACTCCGCCCAGCAACAAAACATGAGAACATTTGCATCGGTCTGAAAATGAGAAGATTGGAAATGGCTCGGACTTGTCTTCATAATGACCAAAGACCTGCCAGCGGAAACAGCGTTGAGTTGGACTCAATAAGGAAGAAGAAAAGGGGCAGACCAAACACAACATGAAGACGACCTATGGAAGAGGAACTCAATGCTGCTGGCCTAGGCTGACCTGGGGAGAGCCAACGGGCAGATCAAACAAAACATGGAGATGAACCATGGAAGAGGAACTGAATTCTCCTGGGTTGAACTGGGGCACAGCGACAACGAGAGCCCAAGACAGGGGACTGGCTAGATATACAGCGTTATGTGTCACGCCTGGACACGAGGAAGATAAGAAAGAACAAAGTTGAACAACTGTTGCAAATATCTACAATTATTCCTTCCGCTGTATGGTTTTAGGCGCAATTAGTGTATTGGGATTCCTAGTGGACTCAATTATGAACATTTAAATAATCAAACACTTCACAAGCCTTATATATGTGATACCCACTTCTGTGCGTAGGACCAAGAAAGCAAAAACCACCCAGACGTGTCGATCGCGTTTAAAATGTTTGATCACTAGATCTGGTAATTTGTGTGAATGGCGTCATGTTACGGCACGTAGAGCCGGGACACTTTTGCTGCTCTTTCTGTCGAATTTTCACCGGACCCGGTCAAAAATAATTTAGTAGTTTATCCGATTATTTCACCAAACCTAAATAACATATTTGTACAAATGATCTGGCATGACGTAGTGGATACTAGGTAGGTTAGATTTTCGCGAAATGAATCTGAAACAAGACGTGCAAACAAATCGAATTGAGAATATTCCTTTAATATACGAACAACAACTTACTCGTTCATGTTAAATATAACGTGGCATTAATACACGGACAACAACTTACTCGTTCACGTTAAATATAACGTGGCTTTAACGCACGAACAACAACTTACTTGTTCACGTTAAATATAACGTGGCTTTAATACACGAACAACTACTTACTCGTTCACGTTAAATATAACGTGGCTTTAATACACGAACAACAACTTACTCGTTCACGTTAAATATAACGTGGCTTTAATGCACGAACAACAACTTACTCGTTCACGTTAAAAATAACGTGACTTTAATACACGAATAACAACTTACTCGTTCACGTTAAAAATAAAGTGGCTTTAATACACGAACAACAACTTACTTGTTCACGTTAAAAATAACGTTGCTTTAATACACGAACAACAACTTACTTGTTCACGTTAAAAATAACGTGGCTTTAATACACGAACAACAACTTACTTGTTCACGTTAAATATAACGTGGCTTTAATACACGAACAACAACTTACTCGTTCACGTTAAAAATAAAGTGGCTTTAATACACGAACAACAACTTACTTGTTCACGTTAAATATAACGTGGCTTTAATACACGAACAACAACTTACTCGTTCACGTTAAACATAACGTGGCTTTAATACACGAACGACAACTTACTTGTTCACGTTAAATATAACGTGGCTTTAATACACGAACAACAACTTACTTGTTCACGTTAAATATAACGTGGCTTTAATACACGAACAACAACTTACTTGTTCACGTTAAATATAACGTGGCTTTAATACACGAACAACAACTTACTTGTTCACGTTAAATATAACGTGGCTTTAATACACGAACAACAACTTACTCGTTCACGTTAAATATAACGTGGCTTTAATACACGAACAACAACTTACTTATTCACGTTAAATATAACGTGGCTTTCAGAGCCGAACGTCAGCGTCCCGATCCTTGTTTTAGTTGGTCCGATCTGGAAGATGTCAACCACGTCCTTGACAAACTGGATCTGCTTCTTGAAGTCCGGGTTCCAGATACTTCCGGACTCATCCAACACGAAGACTATGTCGGCCGGATTACTGCTGCATCCTGAGAGCGAAACACAAAGATGACCAGAAGCCACGCCTGACAACCCAGTTTCGGTGGTAAATTAGAGCATCTGTCGCTACATTGATCGCTTTCTATATAAAGTGGAACCTGAATACTCCTGACATATTGGTTCGCAGTGTATGTGTCCGGATACCGAAGTTTCCGGATTATCGATGTCCGTATTAACGACGTTCCACTGTAGAATCAGTCGCAGTTTGTTTACACCGAATAATCGAGTTGGTGACAGCGCACGGTTATCATTTATAAATAATTTACATAAATTGTTGTTACGCGGACAGCACTTCATGATTTGATATTATGACGCGCCCATTGGGTAAGTTAGTATTTCAGTTGCGATGTTGTGTTTTGCAAATTGCACGCGCTTCTTTCAATGTGTTGCACTGACCGTTTAGCCAAAGTCAAAAGTCAAAGAGGTAAGGCGAAGTTCCAAATACTATACTTACAGCGATAGGCATAGTTCTGCGAATTTTGATATTACAACGACTTAGTAGATGGTATTAATATAACACTCTAATTACATATGTCCATTTTGTAATTAAAATGTTGTTAGATAGATTGGTTGACAAACTGTTTGTAAGACTGTTATCTATCAATGACAACGCGATATATATTCTAATATTTTGTGAATTATCGTGTTAGCAAACCAACAAATAATACTTCACACACATATAAGCCTACATACATCAGTTGTTGAACAACGTTGATTATTATTATTATTATTATTATTATATACGAAATAAATAGTAAATGGTTGTCTTTACCTTTCTTCGTATATTCTAGCGAAATGAACGCATCTGAAACATATACAATACGTCCAATGTTTTATGTTACGGCATCGTATCAATGTTGACAGCTCTTCAGCGATATTGGCAGCACGATAACAAGGTCAGTAGACGACTAGCAACAATCTGACGGTTGTTATTTCAACTGGTGAAGTTATTTTCATTTGGACATAAATGTAGCATTATCAGCTGATTTTCCTCATGGCGACCAAAGTTGTCATATTCGTTGCCTATGTTGGTTGATTCTCGTTATAAAATATTGACACAAACTGACGTCTGCGTGCTAAGATATTATTATAAAATGATGGGGCTTTTCGATCGAAAATACGATCTGACTGTTATAAAGATATTATTAGGGATGGTATCATTGATCTACGACACTACACGAAACCGACGTCATTTAACCTCCGCCCGCTTACATGACACTTACATGACACTTACATGACACTTTGATTTACATCGACATATGTGCAACTTCGGTAACTTGGTATTCGTCAGGTGGCGCTTTAGTCGCTGCTTGAGTGGCAGTTTGGTGGAATAATACGCCAATGATACACGACGTTAAACGAAACAGCGACGTTTTAAGACCACCCCTCAATGGGATGTATCTTATGCAATGCATATAACATATATCCACTAAACAATAAAACCAAGAAAGTTTTACTTACATGATCCGCAGACGCCCAGACACAGCTGCAAGGTGACAGACAAACGCCAAGTTAATGGTTGTTCTCATACAGGACACCAAACAACTACAGACACGGCACCAACGTAACATCTTGTCCACATCGTGGGACTTTAAAGCACTCAGTGTCGAGGTTCTACGAAGAGCAAGTATGACGTGTGACAAAGCAATGCTACCTATGTTGGACATGTGGACCGAATGGACGACGGCGCACTGCCAGAGAGTGTAGCTTGAAGCGCAATGGCTGCAGACAAGTGCCGAGTGGAAGGGTAAAGACTGAGCCGATATCTGAAACGATATCTTCATTAAGGCCGCACACAGCATCTTCCTCATTCTCCTCCTCCCCCTCTTTCTCCTCATCTTTTTCTTCCTCTTCTTCCTCCTGCTCTTCCTCCTCTTCCTCCTCCTCCTCCTCCTCTCCCATTTGTTGCTCTCCTCTGTGTCCATGACGTCCGGGGCGAGGCTGACTTCGATACCGCTCGACGATGTTTGTTTTCCTTCTCCGTCCATCACAGGTCCCGTTTCACAGCTGTCTCAACCACCCGGCTCCTGCTTCTCGCTATCGTTCTCCAGTCCCCTCCACAACATCTCTCTTCGTACAGTGTTCTCATATCACCTCGAAGTTCTGCTTCACTTCGGTGGGCTGGACATGTAATGGACGATGACAGATTGTTAAGTACCAGTGACCATTGAATAACTGAGAGTCCGGGTGACTACCTCTGTACCGCCGCGTCCCGTGTACAACTGTTCTACTTACTTACTTTACTTAGTCCTCTTCGTGCCCGGTGGCACATAAGGCATCAACTGTTCTACTTACTTACTTTACTTAGTCCTCTTCGTGCCCGGTGGCACATAAGGCATCAACTGTTCTACTTACTTACTTTACTTAGTCCTCTTCGTGCCCGGTGGCACATAAGGCATCAACTGTTCTACTTACTTACTTTACTTAGTCCTCTTCGTGCCCGGTGGCACATAAGATTTAACAAGATTTGCCATCCAAGCCAAAGGCCCAGATGGCAAGTGGACAAGGAAGCCATTGGCTTATCGAGAGTCCAACAATGTTCATCTACTTATAGCCTGCCCTCCTGAGATATGTGTCAATCTTGTTTTTAAACATATTCACGCTGCTAGCAGTTACACAATCTGTTGACAATTTGTTCCATTCATTTATTGTCCTCTG
Organism: Lamellibrachia columna; assembly: GCA_963662155.1. Lineage (NCBI taxonomy): Eukaryota > Metazoa > Annelida > Polychaeta > Sabellida > Siboglinidae > Lamellibrachia > Lamellibrachia columna. Next base: position 63,664,509 of record OY759262.1, read on the forward strand.
TGAGAACGAGTGCTTCCTGATGTCCAATCTACATTGATCCTTTACTAATTTTACCTCATGTCCTCTAGTTCTGCTATCCTTCTTGAGTGAGAAAAACATATTTCTATCAATATTTTCATACCCATTCAATATCTTAAAAACTTCAATCTGATCTCCTCTTAACCTCCTTGTCTCTAGAGTTGTTAAACCACATTCTTTCAGGCGTTCTTCATAACTAAGGTCTCTCAGTTCTGGAATCATTTTAGTTGCTCTCCTTTGTATGCGTTCAAGCGTATCTATATCCTTCTTACGATATGGTCTCCATGCTTGTATACAGTATTCTAAATGAGGTCTAACTATTGCTTTATAAAGAGGTATAATTAACTTTTTTCCCTTGTATGTTATGTTTCTTCTAATCAATCCAAGAATTTGATTACCCTTTGAAGCTGCAATACCACACTGCTCTGAAACTTTCATATCAGCGCTTATTGTAACTCCTAAGTCCTTTTCTTTTACAGTAGTACCCAGAACAGTATCTCCCATTCTATAGTTTACATTCAAGTTCCTATGTCCTGTATGTAGGCATTTACTTTTCCCAAAATTGAACAACATCTGCCATTTCTCAGACCATTTCACTAATCTGTCTAGATCGTTTTGTAAATGTTGTTTATCACCATCAGTATTAACCTTTCTAAACAGTTTTGTGTCATCCGCAAATTTCAGTACGTTACTTGTTATACTGTCGTCCAAGTCATTGATATAAATTAAGAATAATATAGGTCCTAATACTGATCCTTGAGGTACCCCACTCAAAACCGATTTCCAATTTGAAACTTCTCCATCTACTACAACTCGTTGTCTTCTGTCAGTCAGCCATTGTTCTATCCAGTCAGTTATGCTATCCCCGATACCATGGGCTTTTAATTTAAGTAGTAATCTTTGATGTGGCACTTTGTCAAAAGTTTCTGAAAATCTAAGTAGATAATATCTACTGGCGATCCCACGTCTATCCACTTAGTGATTTCTTCCAAAAAACATAACATATTTGTTAAGCATGACCTCGCTTTAAGGAATCCATGTTGAGATGAATTTACTAATTTATGCTTAACGAGGAAGTCCACCATATGGTCTTTAATTAACCTTTCTAATAATTTACAAATCACTGACGTTAAACTCACTGGTCTGTAATTCTCTGACTTATTTCTCGAACCCTTTTTAAATAATGGTATGATGTTTGCTTCTTTCCATTCAAACGGAACAACTCCCTCTTTTAATGACAAGTTGAATACTCTTGCAAGTGGTATACTGATTTGTTCTACTGTTTCCATTAGTAATTTTGGAGGAATCCCATCCACTCCCGGTGATTTGTTATCCTTCATTGCCTTTATTTTCTTAGCTACCAATTCTGGAGTTACAACTAACGGACCTAAATAGTAAGATTTAGCCCCCTGAAATTTAGCATCAGCAACTGGTAATGAACTAATATCTTCTTTGGTAAACACTGAACTGAAGTAACCATTTAGGTCTTCCGCCATTAAAAACCCCTGTGATATTATATTTCCAGCACTGTCTTCTAGAGGTCCAACCTTGTCTTGTACGTTTTGTTTACTCCTGACATATGCATAAAAACTCTTGCTGTCATTTTTTATGTTACATGCTAGTTTTTGCTCATAGCTTCTTTTAGATTGTCTGATTTCAGTTGTAGCTGCATTAAGTGCCTCTTTGTATTTTGCATAGTCTTCGTCCTTTCTGGTACGCCTATAAACCCTCCACATAGTTTGTTTTAGCATTATTTTTCTAATAGCCTCTTTTGACAAGTGTTTCTTTCTACACCGTTTTCCTTGTTTTTGGAAGGGAACAAATTTATCGATGATACTCTCAATTTCATATTTTAGAATATTCCAACATTCAATTGCGGTCTTATTCATCAGCATGTTATTCCAATCTAGCTTTGCTAAGTATTTTCTCATATCTTTGTAGTTACCTTTGTGGAAGTTTCTCTTGTACGTTTTCTTATTTTTACTTTCTGATTTTACATTGATGTCAAAATGTATTTGATTATGGTCACTATTACCCAATGGTTCAAATATTTTTACATTGTCCACTAATTCTTTTTGTGATGACAAAACTATATCTAATACATTTTCTCCCCTGGTTGGTTCTAGTACGTGCTGAGTAAGAAAGCTATCCTGGATTAAAAATAGAAATTGTTGGTCCTCAAACCCTGTGCTCTCTAGAGAATTCCATTGTATGTGTCCATGGTTAAAATCTCCCATTATGATACATTCCCCTTTACTAACTTCCTTTATAGCGTTTTTTATTTTTGTGTTGTCCTCTTCGTTTATGTTTGGACTTCGGTAAACTAATCCAATAGTTAATTTTGAATTTCCTGAAACAATTTTGCACCAAACAGCTTCATCGCAATCTGCTTCCCTTTCTAGTTTTATTTCATAAGCCTGAATAGATTCTTTAACATATAAAATAACTCCCCCGCCCCTTCTTCCTATTCGATCTTTCCTAAACATTACATATCCTGTCAGTCCTAATTCAGCATCTGTTATATCTATGTTGGCCCATGATTCAGTTACACCAATTATGTGAGGGTCAATATCTTCTACCATAATGTTTAATTCGTTTTTCTTATTTACTATGCTCCTTGCATTTAAACATACGCATCTATAACCTTTTTCAGTGATGTTTTTCGGATGATTTTATATTGGTTTATCTGTGCTAGTGGCCTCTTGTTCTGCTTGAGACACCTCTAGGTAACCCCCCCTGCACTTCTAGTTTAAAGAATGTTTACTTCCAAAAATATTTGTCATTGTACCCAAGTCACTATCTACTGCTGCTGAAAGTTTGTCCGCGAATACTGCCGCCCCCTTTCCACTTAAATGAAGCCCATCCTTCATGTACATATCAGCCCTCCCAACAAAACTTCCCCATAAATCCACAAATCCAACTTCCTCTTCCATACATAACTTCTGGACTAACATGTTAATTGCCATCCCCCGACAATTTCGATATTTGTGACCCCTCCTGCCCATTACAGGTAAAATCCCTGACAGTATTACCTGCTCAACCCGCGTCTGTTTTAGTGTTCTGACCAACTGCCTATATTTCCTAACTATGGCAGTTGTACCCTCCCTCTCTACGTTATTTGTCCCTACGTGTACTAAAACAGATCCACCCTTTCCCGAGCCTACGATGTTTTTTACCCTCTGAGTTATCGCCTCTATTTTGGCTCCAGGCAAGCAGACCACCACATCATCTCCCTTGTTTAAGACTCTGTCGGTCTTCCTAACTATCGAATCCCCCACAAACACCCTCGCTCTCTTCCTCACCCCCTCTATCACTGCTGCAGAATAACTCTTCCGTTCGATCCCCTCCATCACATTCTGTCCTGACCCCTTCCCTCCTGTCTCCTTCGCTCCTGTCTCCCCCACTTCCCACTCCTTTGCTCTTGTCTCTCCCACTTCCCTCTCCTTCACTCCGGTTGTTTTCCCTCCCGTCTCCCCCACTTCCCTCTCCTTTACTCCGGTTGTTTTCCCTCCCGTCTCCCCCACTCCCTTCTCCTTCCCTCCTGTCTCCCCCACTCCCTTCTCCTTCCCTCCTGTCTCCCCCACTCCCTTCTCCTTCCCTCCTGTCTCCCCTACTCCCCTCTCCTTCGCTCCTGTTGTCTTCCCTCCCGTTCCTTTCTTTCCCGTCTCCTTACGTCCTGTCTCCCTACGACCTGTCACCTTCCCTCCCCTCAGCTTCCTCCCAGGCTGCGGTGAGCTCTCCCTAGCATCTCTTGTGTCTTTCCCCACTTTATCATCTACTGTTCCCCCACCGGAACTACTGGCACAACCACCCTGTTCCCTTCCCACCATTGCCACAACGAGCAGCCTCAGCTCTTCCAACTCCACCTCTAGTTCCTTCATCTTCGTACATCCCCTACACTCAAAATTAAAACTATCTGCCTGGACCTCAGCCCAGGACTTCTCGCACCCAGACTTAACGAAGTCCACCCAGTTGCTGCAACTGCCACAAATTAAGTGCCTTGTGGCCTTTAACTGCCGTTTGCACGGCGCCATCATACAATTTAATTTTAATTAGTTTGCTACGTTAGCCTTGAATAAGGCTGTTTTTGTGATCAAAAGAACACTTTAGTCTAATATACTTGCTAACTGTGTCTTCTATTAACCTCGCATGAGAAACAAAAAACCTGCCACCTAGCGAATACGGAGAACACTGTGTAACAAAACAACGAAGTCAGTGTGTACTAATTTACGCTAAAATCCTGCTGTTAATTCCTTTTTACCGAAAACGTTTACTACCACTATGTCAGATATTACCTTATGTATGTAATTTAAGTAAATAGATCACTGATAGGCATCAACTGTTCTACTTACTTACTTTACTTAGTCCTCTTCGTGCCCGGTGGCACATAAGGCATCAACTGTTCTACACCAGATCTCATTTACCAAGAGTGATCCAAGAGTGATCCAAATGTGCATCCATACGTAAAGATGTAGGAAGCCATTCCTATTTGTATCCATCAATAAAGACGTAGGAACAATGCGTATTTGTAACCGTAAATACAGGTGTAGGAAGCAATGCCTATTTGTATCCGTAAATGAAGAAATATGAAGCATTGCGTATTTGTATACGTGAATAAAGATGTAGGAAGCCATGCCTATCTGTTCTAGCCGTTTTCAACTAGAGAACGCCACACATAAATCGTTACGTCATAATTCGTCAGTCTTGTGGGTTTTCACAATGTTGGATATCATATCCGTAGTATACAGTCCGTTCAATAGACATATTTAAATTATAGAAATAAATATATACCGCACCATCTCTTTCACGAAACTACCACAGTATGCCGAGTGTTTGAAAACCTCATCCAGCCAGCCAGCGTCAAACACGGTATCTCTACAGCAGAGTCTCCAATACCATCCATACCATCCATACCAGCAACATTTTTATACATTTTCCCAGGACAATAAAATATTGAATCTGCTACCAGACACAATAACCAACATCACATAAAAACAAACTCTATTAATCACCCCATGCGCACACAACCCTGACCGCCTGATTCCTTGGGGTTGTTGAGTAGTATTCAACACTCGCCAAGACAAGATACACAATAAACACTAGCAAGCAGTGCAACTATGCCTGGACTCGTATTGTACTTACCAAGACAAGATACACAAGAAACACTAGCAAGCAGTGCAACTATGCCTGGACTCGTACTGTACTTACCAAGACAAGATACACAAGAAACACTAGCAAGCAGTGCAACTATGCCTGGACTCGTATTGTACTTACCAAGACAAGATACACAAGAAACACTAGCAAGCAGTGCAACTATGCCTCGACTCGTACTGTACTTACCAAGACAAAGACTACACTCTTCATGATGCTGTCTCCCGCTGCTGTCTCTCGGACTGTTTATAAATCTAACAAAGCAGCTTTCACAAGCAGTTATCCCCGTGCAAACTGACACACAGTCCCAACTGTATACTGCTTATATAAATACAAAACACTGCGGTTAATTCGAACACGATGACGACACTGGAACAGCAACGACTCCGTAATTACGGCTCAATTAAACGCTGCTTCTCTATATCGCAATTGGCCGTAATAGCAGGCGATAATTTTCCTTTTCGCTCAGCCTTGTCATATTACGAACCAACCACTTAAATACTAAATGGCAAATTATCTGCCCCTATTGTTCCCAGCGGGGAGACTTATGTCAGAAAATTTCACTGAACTATCGATCACTGATATCCGTGTGTAAAGTCAACATCCATTTATCCGCGGTGTATCAGACATCGCGCCAAGCGGTGTTAGGTTCATATTTTCATGCAACCATGAAAAAATTACGCTGTCGCCGAAACTGGTTAACGTAGAATTGATGGATAACATCATGGCATTCCTCAGTAAATGCCTGTCTGTCTGAATGCGCAATTATGTTAACTATGTAGGACTATGTGAGAAATAGTATGTGGGTGTCGTGTAGACTGGTCAGCTTATATGTCGTGGTATATCTAAATCGACAAGTGGCTGAATTAATTTGATATAAAATCCACAAGTAGTTACCGAAATCATTCTCACGATTATTTGCCGTGCGCCAAAAACAATCGTGCACGTTTGCTAAAGCATGCTCAGTGGTGCTACTCAAGCGTCAGATCAGCTGATGTTTGCTTCTGGTGCTTTCTTTGTGCTTTCTTTGTGCTTTCTTTGTGCTTTCTTTGTGCTTTCTTTGTGCTTTCTTCGTGCTTTCTGCGTCGTTGTTGTTGGTGCGATGTATTCTTTACTGAAACAGTTCAGTACAATACAATAAAAAACGACATCTACTAAAATCGTTGGGAAAGCCAAGCTCATCAATACAATACAATACAAGCTCATCAATACAATACAATGCAAGCTCATCAATACAATACAATACAATACAAGCTCATCAATACAATACAATGCATGCTCATCAGCACACCAAAACGAAAGGGTTAGAAAGTTTGTATTATGTTTAACAATTCAAGTAGTAAACAGATATGTACGGTGAGGAACTATGGAGGATATGCGAGGTAAAACAGGTGAGTTTTTAGTTGACGGTAAAATGTTACCGTATATCGTGTGAAATGTTACCGTATATTCTTTGAAATGTTACCGTATATCCTGTGAAATGTTATCGTATATCCTGTGAAATGTTATCGTATATCCTGTGAAATGTTATCGTATATCCTGTGAAATGTTACCGTATATCCTGTGAAATGTTACCGTATATCCTGTGAAACGTTACCGTATATCCTGTGAAATGTTATCGTATATCCTGTGAAATGTTACCGTATATCCTGTGAGATATTATCGTATATCCTGTGAAATGTTACCGTATATCGTGTGAAATGTTACCGTATATTCTTTGAAATGTTACCGTATATCCTGTGAAATGTTACTATATATCCTGTGAAACGTTACCGTATATCCTGTGAAATGTTACCGTATATCGTGTGAAATGTTACCGTATATCCTGTGAAATGTTACCATATATCCTGTGAAATGTTATCGTATATCGTGTGAAATGTTACCGTATATCCTGTGAAATGTTACCGTATATCCTGTGAAATGTTACCGTATATCCTGTGAAATGTTACCGTATATCTTGTGAAATGTTACCATATATCCTGTGAAATGTTACCGTAAATCTTGTGAAATGTTACCGTATATCCTGTGAAATGTCACCATATATCCTGTGAAATGTCACCATATATCCTGCCGACGCTAATAGAGAATGCGTTCCACAGAGTTGGTGCGGCGACTGAGAGAGCTGTTGTTCAAGTACTCACTAGTAGTGTTATATCACGCACCAGAGGCGCCACGGGCTATTTCGAGTAGCCACGTTTAACTTAACTTATTTTATTTTATTCTTCAATATTACACATTGTGCATGTGTACACGTGTATGTTATATTGCAATTTACGATATTTGTCTGTAGATTGGATGTTGACATTACATGGAAGTGCACATATATATATATATATATATATATATATATATATATATATATATATATATATATATATATATATGCACTTCCATGTATATATATATAATTATATATATATATATATATATATACATATAATTATATATATATATATATATATATAATTATATATATATATATATATATATATATATATATATATATATATATATATATATATATATATATATATATATATATATATATATATACGTCTGAGAGATCCCCTATATGAAGCAGTCATGAAACACTCCTCCTTGTTACCCAGCGCAAGCACAGAGACTGGTTCAACGAAATGGTCCAGAGGCAATGAACATTCTCGACAACATTCACACTTCACATAATTCGCCATCGAAACCAGCAGCTATATTCACTAATAACAGCAGCTATATTCACTAATAGCAGCAGCTATATCCACTAATAGCAGCAGCTATATTCACTAATAACAGCAGCTACATCCACTAATAGCAGCAGCTATATCCACCAATAGCAGCAGCTATATCCACTATTAGCAGCAAGCAGAAGCCGTGCTGTGAAGGGGCCTGTTGGTCTGATAGAGCTAGCGTGATTCAACAAGTATCTGATCAGAAGGGCGCGAAACGTTTCTATGATGGCCTCAAAGCAGTGTATGGGAACCAGTCATGTGGGGCGACACCACTCACGAGTGCCGACGGAAGAACACGTATTACAGATCGAAGTGAAATTCTCAAACGATGGGCTGAACATTTTACTGATGTGCTAAACCGACCATCAACCATCTCATTGGCAGCAGTCGATAAAGTAACATAACACCCAAGTATCGCGGTAATCACTCTTCCTAACTAGCCAATGACGCCAAAGCCTTGCGTTGTCGTTCCGGGGGTGGGGTGAGCATGGAATGTTCCATCTGACTGCGCCGACGACCGAGGGTTGTCCAACTGAGTGATCTCCGTGCACTACCCGCACCAGCACGAGGAGTAGCCGACGCTCGACGACGAGACGAAGAGGGTGTCGTCGCCTGACCTGATGTAGGCTCTATGGGCGACGTTACCGACCAACTCCATGGGCAGGTTGATGGCACGGAGTTGCCGTGCTAATGGCTGCCATCCCGTTGGATCGGTCTTTCTCTTACGCAGCAGATCATTCACGAGATCCACCACGTTACTTCCGGCAACCGGCACACCTTCGTGGATCAGTTCGCCACGAGCGGTCCACGCGATATCTCTTTTGAGATGTTCCATCAAACGTCTGACTTTGGCCTGCATGGTCTTGGGAACGGTGTCCACGACGTCGGCCTCTATTCCGCTACTAGGAGCTCCTACAGCTCCTTCTGCCCCCGCCCCTGCCTCCGCCCCCGTCCCCGTCCCCGCCCCCGCCCCCGCCCCCGCCCCCGCCCCCGCCCCCGCCCCCGCCCCCGCCCCCGCCCCCGCCCCCGCCCCCGCCCCCGCCCCCGCCCCCGCCCCCGCCCCCGCCCCCGCCCCCGCCCCCGCCTCCGCCCCCGCCCCCGCCCCCGCCCCCGCCCCGCGAATCGGGTGTTCGTCTCTGAGACAACTCGTGTAATTTCGTCCTGTATTTACTCAAACGCCGCCTGTGTAAATCGCTCAATGGAATGTTCTTTTTTAATGTGTTGTAGGCACACTCGGCAGATCGGCGTCGGCGTTGGCGATGACGGCCCTTCTCAGTGTTTTGCTCTTGTATCTGCTCAGAGCGACGATCCACGCACTCGGTCTTTTTATACTTTCGGCAAGTACACGTACTAAACACCGTCGTCTGGAAATATGGTCGTGCGCAGACGCATGTCCTCGGGCGTGTCCTGTTTGAGATCGACCAATAGATAACCGTTCGGTACCGACGTGGCGTCTTTAAAAGCCTCTTGTACGAACTTCGCGCGCCCCGGATACATCTGGCGAGCCAAGTGCGACATCTGCGATGCATCACGAGGATTCTTGAATACCACCATGTACTGAGAGTTCAGACTGATGGTACGACTCTCCTTGGTTTTAGGGAACAGGTTTTGTACGACACACAGCACGGACGTGTACCTGTGATGACTTTTTTAGTGAACAAGGTCGTGACTCGTTCGTCCGTTTCTGCTATGAGATCGTCTATGACGACGAGGTTCCTCGTTGCTCAATCGAACATGCTCGCACTCGGCAACCCTTCCTCGAACCGCATGTCGACTAAGTCCATCGTTACGTAAGCCTCTTGCCATTCTCCGTAACACCACGTGATCCTTTCAGGGGGTGGATCGATCATCGCAGCAGCGTGACGCAGCATACGGGTCACGAAAGTACTTTTGCCGCATCCCGTCTGTCCGGCGACGATGCACGTGAAAGGATGTTTTCACCGTGCGTCCATGGTCACTTATGAAAGACGACCAGAGTACATCGCCTTTTCTACACGTCCACCGGACCCGTGGTCAACCCGTCCTCGTGCACCTCGCGTTTGGCGTAGAAGTAGGTGAGGGCAGCCCATTCCTGCACGTACGTCAACACGGTCTACTGACGCACCCGGAACCCGCGGTTCTTTCCACTTCCGCTCCGACGATTGGTGAGCACCTCCAGGAACTCGTCCTTGTCGATGTCGTTGTGACGTTTGCTCAGTCCTTTGGTGTTGCATTTGTCAGTGGGTCCGAAACAATATTACGTCTAGCTGCACAACCCCACAAACCCGTCACCGGACCACTCCACCTTGAACAGACCCGGTGTCCTCTTATCGTGCGTCCTGCGCGCCTTACAGCACGCCTCGTTGCCGACCCACGGCCGATTGGCGAGTCGACAGTGCACGTACTCGTTCCGATGTTCGTCGCAACATTCAGACGGCAGCCATTCGGAGCGGTGCCAGAAGAAATGTTCTCGTAGTTCTGGGGTCACGAGGTCGTCGACGGACTCACCGTCAAGGCCAAATAGGCGGAATCTGTATCCATCTTGCAGTACTGAAAAAAGGACGCTCCAGGTACTTGTCGATGAAGTCGTAATAGAACTGCAACATGCGCATCTTGGCGTACTGCAGAAAGAAGAATCCCACGTGTACGGACAGGATGTACGTGACGGTTTTCTTGTTCATCGCTATCCCGTACGCATCGTCGACGACGACGTCGAGTTGTCGGAACCGTCTGTCGTTGACCATGAGCGATGCCGCCTTCTCCTTGCAGTAGTTGACGCCACGATGTCGGTCCACGTTGGTAATGGTCTTTCCGTAGCCCGAGTTCCCCAGCAACTTCTTGGTGTCCGCGATGATGGCCTTGTGTGGGTGGACGTCTCCCTCGCGCTGGGCCGTGGACACTGCATCGCCGAACCGTCGGAAGCACGGAATCGGATCGTACTCGATGACCTGGTAAACGTGCGTCACTTCGAGGCCGTGGACCAGATACCATCGTAACAGGGGCGTGGCGAGCAAGATCTTATCACCTCGATAACTGCCCAAGAGCATGCGCCTCGGATTCGCCAAGATGTAAACGCAACCCCTTCATATTCCGACAACACTAGTGCTCACCGAACAACCCCCTCAAACAAAACCCCTGAAAAGTAGCGGTCCTGACACGATCAGCGGACGGACAGGGGTTGAATGCCAGGCGTGCCCGGAGAAGTCATTCAACCGTGTAAATTACACTAATATGATAATAAATGTCGTAACCACGTGACATCATATTTCACTTCCGCTCAAGATTGCGGCCTGTTAATTAACCAAGTTGACTGCCCGTACTCGGAGGGGAAATGGGTTAAAGATGTATGCTCTTTGACATGATGAGAAATGATGCATGAAAATATCGTTTAAATAAATTGGTTGATTGTATGTGGGAAACTTCCTATCGAGAAAAGGATGCTAGAGAAATGACATATGTTGTCGAAGCTATATAAACATATTAGAAACTACATGAACTTTAGAAGTGTTGCTATCACTGAAGTATCTAGGATCTCGCAAAGAGATGCCTATTGTGTGTAATTAATAGTTACCCATTAGTTTACTATTCCACCGTGTAGCGGCGCAATGAAAAAAATACGAAAACAAATCAAACAAGTTGAAGCCAAGGGTGCGTGGCCAAGTGCCTACCAAAAACACCTCACCTGGTTTCTATGCCTATTTAAAGGGTAAACATAAAGTAGGCCATATAAAATTTACCCGTGTCTTCGGTAATGACCGGTTGAAATGGAACTAGAACCGTCGTCAGTCAGTTTATTTTAATACGTTACTTTTACAAGATGCGTAAACGTCTGATTCGCTTCATCCCACACTGGGCTTGACTCAGCGTGTCTTAAATAGTCACGTTGCAATAGCTGTTCCTCTTACATGCTTTTATGCTCTTAGTATGTGCGAAAAGGTCGCAACGTGTGTGTTACGCCACAAGCCCATTTGCATGGAATCACACAAAATAGTCAAATTGGTTTAATCGCATTAACCTTTATTCTGTACTAACACGTTTACATCCAGTTGCAGATTTTCGTACGTGAACGAACATATAGCATATTGGATGCCGTACATATTGCATAATATAGAATAATTAAACATAAAATGTACATACATAATTGTGTTAACACGTGACATACATGTGAATTAGTCACACACGGTGAAGTATTTAACCGTGGTTAGACGATTGGTTAAAACATGCTAACAGTTTGATTGCACATTATTTCTTGGAAACACGGCGTATAGAACGACGAGGCACATAACTGCTGATAGGAATGGAGGTCCGTGCACGTGAAGGCATTTTTGAAAGTGAGAGGCAGATTCCAGAAAGTGACGCGGCACTTCATTGGAAGCCAGTGCCACTCCAAGAACATGAGCCAGCCTCAGTACATCCCAGTACCACTCCAAGAACATGAGCCAGCCTCAGTACATCCCAGTGCCACTCCAAGAACATGAGCCAGCCTCAGAACATCCCAGTACCACTCCAAGAACATGAGCCAGCCTCAGTACATCGCAGTGCCACTCCAAGAACATGAGCCAGCCTCAGTACATCGCAGTGCCACTCCAAGAACATGAGCCAGCCTCAGTACATCGCTGTGCCACTCCAAGAACATGAGCCAGCCTCAGTACACCCCAGTGCCACTCCAAGAACATGAGCCAGCCTCAGTACATCGCAGTGCCACTCCAAGAACATGAGTCAGCCTCAGTACATCGCAGTGCCACTCCAAGAACATGAGCCAGCCTCAGTACATCGCAGTGCCACTCCAAGAACATGAGCCAGCCTCAATACATCCCAGTGCCACTCCAAGAACATGAGCCAGCCTCAGTACATCGCAGTGCCACTCCAAGAACATGAGCCAGCCTCAGTACATCCCAGTACCACTCCAAGAACATGAGCCAGCCTCAGTACATCCCAGTGCCACTCCAAGAACATGAGCCAGCCTCAGTATATCCCAGTACCACTCCAAGAACATGAGCCAGCCTCAGTACATCGCAGTGCCACTCCAAGAACATGAGCCAGCCTCAGTACATCGCAGTGCCACTCCAAGAACATGAGCCAGCCTCAGTACATCGCAGTGCCACTCCAATAACATGAGCCAGCCTCAATACATCCCAGTGCCACTCCAAGAACATGAGCCAGCCTCAGTACAGCGACATAAATGGCAGCGATAGGCCATTTGCTATATCAGAAGAACACTGTGCGTGGTAGCAGATGAGTTAACGAACTATATACACTGTTTCTTTGTTCAGCAAATAATACTGTCAAAGTCACTTTGTAAATATTGCCTAATTATAGTTAATCATAAACATCAAAGTCAACACAACTGCCGACAAACTATCATTGCACATATTCACGCAAAACTTACACGTTTAATTAATGTCCTAAGGTGGACGAGACATTTCGATGACAGTCGAGTAAGTGTTTGAGTCCTATGACTTCTGCAACATCCTCTTTCCGGAAATGGCGGCGCACGGTTCCAGGATGTACATAGAAGCGGCGGCGATCAGCATCGCTCCACTCACGAGGAACGAGTCGTTCCATCGACCCGTCACGTCTCTCAACCATCCTGAGAAACGAGGGAATAGACATTAGCAAGATTACGATATTAACAGCACGCGACAGCAACGGCAAGTTACGTCTCTTTGACCTGGTAACAATTACAACTTAGGTTTCTTTGACCTGATAGCAACGGCAACGTAGGTTTAGTTGATATGAAAACGACAATAATTATTTGACTAACATTTACCGTCATGAAATGATGCTCTAAGATTCAAGCACGGGCAGAAGTTTGTTGTAGTCTTATCTAGCAATCACACACCCCACAAACAAGTAAACACGTGATTAGCACACCCATCGATTCCGCTTAATATACAGCACGTGTGTGTGTGTGTGTGTGTGTTGTGTGTGTGTGTGTGTGTGTGTGTGAGTGCGTGCGTGCGTGCGTGCGTGTGTGTGTGTGTGTGTGTGTGTGTGTGTGTGTGTGTGGGTGTGTGTGTGCGTGTGTGTGTTTATATATATATATATATATATATATATATATATATATATATATATATATATATATATATATATATATATATATATATATATATATATATATATAGCAATATACTTATAATATGCACACTGTATAATTTAATTTCGGGTCAAATAAACACCGTGTTCTTCTTCTTCTTCTTACTCACCCATGAGGACTGGCGACGCGAGGAAGAATAATGACTCTGTGCTGTACAAGATGCCGTAGGTCGTCGGCAGGTTTGCTGTTCCCAGATTCTCAGCGACAAGTACGGCCGAGAGAACGACAAAGCTTCCAGCAGACAAACTACAGATGACGCTGGCAGTCGCCAGAAGCACGTAGCTCTGTAAGAAAGGCATCACGCAGAAAGTCGCTCCACACACGAGCAGTGCGCACTGGTAAATGTACTTCTTGTCGATGATGTTGCAGTCGGCGAACCAGCCGAAAGCCAAGCGAGACACGGCCTGTGAGATGCCGAGGAAGGAGACCAGTAATGCACCTTTGGTCTCAGAGAAGCCCATGGTTGTGGCGTGTGGAGGCATGAGCATGTACACGTTGGCGTAACTACTGTCGCATATGGACAGCGTGACCGCGTACATCAACAACAGCGGATTGCAGAGTAACCTCCAACGAAATCCACAGTCTGTCTCCAGAGCGCTGTCTACTGCACCATGTGCGTTACAGTTCGGCTTTGACTCGGATAGATACATTTCATCAACGGTCGATGGCATCGTGGTATTATCGGACACAAACACTGCAGCGACAGGTGACGCCGACGTTGTAGTCTCCGCTGGTAGAGTTATTGTCGTGTCCGCATTCATTTCCATTACCCGAACAACCGTTTCGATCAGTTTATCTTGCGAGAGCTGAGACTGCTGCAGCATGTATCTCTGGACGTAGAATTCGGGGGGACGAAACAACATACCGGCGATGCTGACGTGGAACATACACGTTCCTAACAGCAGAAACGTCGTGTTTAGTCCGTACGAGTCGACGCTGTATCTGATGACAATCGGCAACACGAAGGAACCGATGCCGGCGCCACAGAACGAGATACCGTTGGCCAACGCCCGTCTCTTGTCAAAGTATTGACCCAGGATGACTATACTCGGGGCATAGCATAAGCCCGCACCAACCCCTACAATAATGGCAAAGGATCGATTTAGTTATAAGTGGTTGCATTGCTTTAAAACCCAATTTTAGTGAAACGACTCTTGCAGCTTAATTAATGCAATCACGGAGGGAGTTTGCTGACAGTCAACGTTTCTGTTTGTGTCTCGCTGTATATAAGTTAATAAAATAAATGGCATCAATAAATAAACATTGTAATTGCCATCATCATCTTCACCATAATTGCAATCATGATCAGCAACTTCCTAATCATCAGCATCATCATCATGAAGACAAAAACGTCAATAACAATATAACAAATGCTAACAAATAACTATATCGCATTTCCGAGGGGTAGTATATAACTGCATGTACGCATTCAGATGTTTAAACAAAGAAGGTCACCCGCTCTAACGTAACTGGACGACTCAATACATGTTTACTTTAGTGTAATCCTGCCAAACGTACCTACGATACCGCCGAAGGTGACGTACAAAATCTCAATTTGGTCGGCGAATATGCTCAGCACGAAACCGAGGTTCATCAGGAGACTTCCGGTTACGACAACCCAGCGAGTGCCGATCTTTGCCGCCAACATGTTGGCTGGAGTCGCTGCAATCGAAACATATATTATGTTGTAGCACAACAACGCAAATTCAGGTATATGTACATGTAATAAAGTGAAGAAACAATAGTGTAAATACTACTATAATAACATTGAAAAGTAAAGCATTACGGATTTGTTACGCATTGAGTACACAAAAAGCTAATAATATATATATTTTAATCCTTATTTAAAAAGAAAACAAATATTAAGCAGTAATATGTACACGCAATTTTGCTATGGCACATTAAAAAAATATATATATATATATATATATAAATATATATATATATATATATATATATATTGTATATGTACCAAAACATATATTGA
>OY759262.1:63685469-63737969 GCA_963662155.1 Lamellibrachia columna
CAAACATCCCCAAGGTGTTGACGTTGCCTCAATTTAGAAAAACGACATTAATACTTTCCTTGGCTCAGTCGGTTCTACTTGGACTTGATTATATCCTAAATTGTGCATTGGTCTTGATGTAAGTGTTGCTATAAGCATTCCGTGGAGACAAGTTTAAGCTGTTCCATCGAAGACCACTTGAAGTTAATTACGTGAGTTACATTTGGTTATTATAGCAATGAGTCTGGGAACGCAGTGGTAGATGAGCCATTTTTCATTCTTTTTAATTTTTTTATATCTAGGGCGCAATGATATTCATAAGTCAAAATTGTTTTCAAATGTACTAGCCACCGAGTCAGGCGCAGCAGTTTTATTGTAAAACTGCTGTAAAATAATGTATTAGTAGCACAGTTAACTACACTGCAGTTTTGCAATAAAACAAATAATGTTTTAGCAACACAGTCAAATACACTGCAGTTCTGCAATAAAACAAATAATGTATTAGTAACACAATCAAATATAGGGCCGGAACGATACACCGGTTTATCGCGATACACACTGCGCGATACGGTACACGATACACAATATCCGTATCGCGGTAGGCAAAACATTATACGCGGCATCTTTGTGAAGCAAGAAACGTTCAACGCGAACCACATCTGCCTGTGTATCGATAAGATAGCGAAATATAACATGTAGCACGTTTCCCACATGTATATCTAACTATAATTTATGTAAAATCTTTACACTATTATTGTTTCAATGCGCGCGTGCAATTTGGACCTCGTGTGAGTGACGACGTGACGTCTGCTGTAGCGTTGCCTTGTCCACGTGATAAATAAACCTGTGTTTTACTGTTGTTGTATCATTCTAGTCAGTGTAGTCTGTATCGTGATATGTATCGTATCGTGACCTCTTTATCGCGATACGTATCGTAACGTGAAGTCATGTATCGTTCCGGCCCTAGTCAAATACACTGCAGTTTTGCAGTAAAGCGAATAACGTATTACAACTAACGTATTAGCAACACAGTACCAACAATTAAATAAATAATAATAAATAAATAAATAAATACACTGCAGTCTTGCAAAGAAACAAATACTGTATTAGCAGCTCAGTCAACTACACTGCAGTTTTGCAGTGAAACAAATAATGCATTAGTAACACAGTCAAATACATGAATGCGTGCTCGTGTGCAGGCCATTTTTTTAACAGTCACCAACCAGATCCTGTGTTGCGCAATACCAACATCGCTAGTCAGCGGCGACTAAACCACCGGGTGGGCTCAAACAGAGCAGGCCATCTGGTATATGGGGACGCTTGACCCAGTAATGCGTAGTGGGGCACTCCGTGTCGACAATGAATCAACCCATGGTCACACACTCGTCCATACATGTTATTGTATAAGAAAACACGTCATCGACTAAAGTGTTGTTGTCTTAATATAGACGAAGGTTGTCATCGGATATTATTTCGTTTACCTTATTTGCCAGGTCCTTCACCATGGCTTTCCCGTTGAACGTCCAACAGTCCATTTTTATAGCTTCTTCGTTTCGAACGCCAGCTTTGATCGTCGCGCAGTCAAGTCCTCGTTCAGGAAGATTGTCTGACAAGTTTAATGGGTCGGCTTCTTAATGATTTTGCAATTTACCAACTGTAACGACCAAAGTCAATTGTTTCGAAGATTTTAACAAACGCATGCACCCTTTTGTTATTAAATCGACTGCGGATTTAACTTCACACTTCACACACTGCATATTTGGACATTAGCAAACCGGATTCGCGATGGGCTAAATCAGTTGAGGACGGAGTTTTAATTAAAGGTCCTTCGCCAGCAACAACCACCTGTGTGTGCCGCCATTTAACAGCCGATACGGCGACAAGATGTTCTCAGTCGCAACCCCGCGGATGTGGAACAATCTTCCTCTCCACATAAATATAACTTCTCATTAGCCACCTAATATTGTTCCTACGTTGCTAACATTGTGTTGCGAGTCGCGTGTCTATTTCACTTAATCAGCCGGACAGTGTTCGCTAGTCCGCTTCTCAACAAAACTCAGTCGCGGCAACAAGCCAATCATTTTCGTCGATAGATGTGGATAACGCCACTTGGTAGTAGTCGGGTTTATAACAGGCTATTGCACCTGCACCAGTCGCACAACCACGGAAAGGAAAATCGTTACTAGTCGTGCAATCGTGCCACACGCAACAAAAGTTTAGCAATGTACTCCTAGCATAAGACCTTTTCCCACGGCATACGACGAGTAGTACACATATGAATCATTGTGTAACCAATTTGTCATGTCATGTTTGAACTAATTTGTTATTTTGTATTTGGCTAATTCTTTTGTGCAAATATATTTATTTAGTTTTGGTGAAATCATTGGACAAACTGTTAAATTATTGTTGACAAAATTCGCAGTTAAAATTCGACAAAAGAAGGAACAGTGACCCATTTCTATATACTAGAACAAAATTGGCTATTGACCCATTTGGAAGTTAAGTACCCAGTCTTTTATTAAATAGAACACGCCCTACATAGGTTAGGACACACGAATGTCAGTGTTAAATAACACGTTTAGCTATATAATTTGTTGACGCCAGACTATTCGTGCAAGGTTTCGGGGTCAGACGTAGTGCTCCAAATTGAACACGACTAGAAGGTCACATTGCACAACACTTCAAACTAGCAAAATGTTTCAAATAACAATTTAAATGGGGACACATTAGACGAGAGCAGAATGTGTCCCTAGTTAAGCTCCAGCCCACCCACCCGCAACATTTTACCCCGGAGATGAACTTATTAGATGTAATTGCACGTAATTAAAACCAATGGAAAGGTTTGAGGGCAGTCCCTACTTCGTTTCGTACTGGTGCTAAAACATTGAAATATTGAGCGATTCGTGAGACCAAATCTGTCATGTGCGAAACCACGTGGCCATGGCAGCTGTTGAATCCATCGGTGCAGGTGAATTCATTCTTATTTCATATCTTACGAAATCGCGTCTTCGTGTCTGATCCTGGGAGTACATGATCGTGTGCTACGCTTTCCCATTGCGACCCCAGTTGAACTGGGCGTGACATTTTTGGTGTGCGATAATGGGTCCTAATTACGAATTGGTGTGCACTATTTTGAGTCATAAAAATGTCCCCTGTGTTACAAACAATTGGTGCACGTTGCCTCCCCACCAAATTCTGCCAAATTGAAATTATGTCCTCTTTTTACCAAATCCATTAAGACGGTGCCATGGCAACGATGTTGCTAATCACTAGAAGAAGAAGACGAATGTTTATTTGACCCATCATACATTTCACATAATATCCATGTTGAATTATAATTTTACATAATACAGGTGTATATGGTTGTAAGTAAACATGGTATATATTGAGGTAAATAAACAAATAGGGTCAGGAGACTCCTCTAAGACTTTGATAGTCGCTATCGAGGAGCCACCGTGCAAAATAAAATTAAACTAAATCAGTTGATCAAACATATATAATTCTTCCCATAAGAGAAAAAACATAATAATAATATAATCTCTTATTGTGCGTGTGCGTGTGCGTGTGCGCATTCGTGTATAGATATTCTCGCTTGATTATATGCGTTTGTCGTTAAGGCACCTTTTAGACTAAGGGTGGCAGGTGGTTGTATTTTTTAATGTTGCACACATATATAGTAATTTTGCCTTGTGCATGAATCTTGATAATTTTGTTAAAAAAAATAAAGTTTATCATACTGAGCAAATCCTTGTAAGCTGTGTGTATTAAGCTTTTCCTTAACTATAGAGGGAATATTATTAAGTAAAAGTGGTAAATTGTGCCAAAGGCATTTCATTGCAAATTCGTATTTAGCTTTGTAAGTATATATTTCTGTATTGATTCGTATATCATAATTATGTATGTCATAGTTGAACATTATCACCCAGTTTTGTAAATAAACTGGCAAATTGTTATGTAAGTATTGATAAAAAATGTATTGTTGAAATTTAAGAATAGACTAGAATACATTAAAAAATAAGTAAATAAAATAAAAAAATAAGAAAAAATCACAAAGCAATACGCTCTTGCATAGGCGTTAACTGTACGCCTAAGAAGATAAAGAGGCGAATTCATTATTATCACAAATGTGGTATTTCGCCTTATTGAAAACAATCATAACACATATTATGCCAATTATCGCTCTTTCAGCAATCAATACCATGTAGCCGGCATTTCAAATGTATTAGCCACCGAGTCAGGCGCAGCAGTTTTACTGTAAAACTGCTGTAAAATAATGTATTAGTAGCACAGTCAACTACACTGCAGTTTTGCAATGGAACAACTAATGTATTAGCAACACAGTATCAACAATTAAATAAATAATAATAAATAAATAAATACACTGCAGTTTTGCAGAGACAAATACTGTATTAGCAGCTCAGTCAACTACATTGCAGTTTTGCAGTGAAACAAATAATGCATTAGCAACACAGTCAAATACATGAATGCGTGCTCGTGTGCAGACCATTTTTTTAACAGTCAACAACCAGATCCTGTGTGCGCAATACCAACATCGCTAGTCAGCGGCGATTAAACCACCGGGTGTGCTCAAACAGAGCAGGCCGTCTGGTATATGGGGACGCTTGACCCAGTAATGCGTAGTGGGGCACTCCGTGTCGACAATGAATCAACCCATGGTCACACACTCGTCCATACATGTTATTGTATAAGAAAACACGTCACCGACTAAAGTGTTGTTGTCTTAATATAGACGAAGGTCGTCATCGGATATTATTTCGCTTACCTTATTTGCCAGGTCCTTCACCATGACTTTCTCGTTGAACGTCCAACAGTCCATTTTTATAGCTTCTTCGTTTCGAATGCCAGCTTTGATCGTCGCGCAGTCAAGTCCTCGTTCAGGAAGATTGTCTGACAAGTTCAATGGGTCGGCTTCTTACTGATTTTGCAATTTACCAACTCTAACGACCAAAGTCAATTGTTTCGAAGATTTTAACAAACGCATGCACCCTTTTGTTATTAAATCGACTGCGGATTTAACTTCACACACTGCATATTTGGCATTAGCAAACCGGATTCGCGATGGGCTAAATCAGTTGAGGACTGAGTTTTAATTAAAGGTCCTTCGCCAGCAACAACCACCTGTGTGTGCCGCCATTTAACAGCCGATACGGCGACAAGATGTTCTCAGTCGCAGCCCCGCGGATGTGGAACAATCTTCCTCTCCACATAAATATAACTTCTCATTAGCCACCTAATATTGTTCATACGTTGCTAACATTGTGTTGCGAGTCGCGTGTCTATTTCACTTAATCAGCCGGACAGTGTTCGCTAGTCCGCTTCTCAACAAAACTCAGTCGCGCCAACAAGCCAATCATTTTCGTCGATAGATGTGGATAACGCCACTTGGTAGTAGTCGGGTTTATAACAGGCTATTGCACCTGCACCAGTCGCACAACCACGGAAAGGAAAATCTTTTCCCACGGCATACGACGAGTAGTACACATATGAGTCATTGTGCAACCAATTTGTCATGTCATGTTTGAACTAATTTGTTATTTTGTATTTTGCTAATTCGTTTGTGCAAATATATTTATTTAGTTTTGGTGAAATCATTGGACAAACTGTTAAATTATTGTTGACAAAATTCGCAGTTAAAATTCGACAAAAGAAGGAACAGTGACCCATTTCTATATACTAGAACAAAATTGGCTATTGACCCATTTGGAAGTTAAGTACCCAGTCTTTTATTAAATAGAACACGAACTACATAGGTTAGGACACACGAATGTCAGTGTTAAATAACACGTTTAGCTATATTGTTAGTTGACGCCAGACTATTCGTGCAAGGTTTCGGGGTCACGCGTAGTGCCCCAAATTGAACACGACTAGAAGGTCACATTGCACAACACTTCAAACTAGCAAAATGACATGTGTAATATTATATTTTATGAAGAACAAGCTATTCACTCTTTATACAAGTGATGTTATATGTGCGCTTTGTGATTGAATTTCAGAAAAAAAACAAATCATACAGGATTATTAACAGGCTGCCCATGATATGTAGCACCAGCCATGTTTGCTACAGCTGATGTCAGCACGCACGCATGCACGCACAATTGTGGTTGATGTTATTGATTACAGTGGAATTCGCATTAACACGATGCCTTACGTGAGAGGACCACCTACAAGGACGCCAACACCCCCGCAGTGAATAGTTTGTATGGTTGGTTCCTATAGGTCAATTTGTTATACAGATCCACAATAAGCCGCTTGCGAGGACGGCAAACTGCGAACGCACACAAATGTTGCGTAGAGCTGTTATGATTTTACTCTAAATGTTTGTTTCAATATTAATCTAGTTTGTTCTTCTTTAATGTAGAAATTTTCAATCAATAATATAGAGTCAACGTACTTCAGCGCAAGTATTTAGTTCACACCTCAAAAATACGTTTAATAAGGCGAGGCGTACATTACTAAACTTTTGTTACGAGTCGCGCCTTTGTGCGATTGGGTCAGCAAACATTACACAACATTTGTTGCCGAGATTTTCAAATCCGTTCAACAACAATTGCGCCGGCAGTATCAATTGCGCCGGCCGTATCAATTGTGCCGGCCGTATCAATTGTGCCGGCCGTATCAACACTCATCTCGGTGTTTGTCGAGTTGCGGATCAGCGTATATTGCACGACTGACCCATTTTAAGTCAAATAAACACATGATTTGCAACAAACGTTTAGCAATGTACGCCTAGCATAAATTATCCTTTATAAAATGGAGGAAGCTGCCATATTAGACCATCATTAGTGGCTACGTTGTTGTTTCTGAAAAGTACGTATAGCTGTTAAAGATCAAAACGGCCGATGATACAGGAAACGTGCAGCGTGCATGGGCGACTTCAAATGTAGTGTACGCCGTACACAGAAAGTATATTTCGTGCAGAATGTTTGTTAAAAGCAAACTTTCACTTGATTTTGAATCTTTAGGTTATAAAGACTTTAAAAAATTGGGTGGCAATTTTTCTAAGCAGAATAAGATTACCAAAATTCAAGATTGTCGCCACCATATAAATTGTACAATTTTCCACCATAATGTTATTTAAAATTATTCCTGACACGTTAGTAATAATGCCTGGAGCCCTTGGCTATATATGAGCGGTAGTAGTAGTGCGCGGAGCCCTTGGCTATATATGAGCGGTAGTAATAGTGCCTGGAGCCCTGGCTCTATATGAGCGGTAGTAGTAGTGCGTGGAGCCCTTGGCTCTATGTGAGCGGTAGTAGTAGTGCCTGGAGCCCTGGCTCTATATGAGCGGTAGTAGCTGGCCGCCAAAATGGATTTGCACAAGAAAAAGAGAATTAGCCAATGTTGACTGTATTGATTCATTGTTCCTTTGTCAGTCATACTGGGTATCATCGAAGTATTAGTTAAGTTACAGAGATTTTAAAAATAAGGTGGCACATTTGTGCCTACTTTGGACCTGTAAAGCGTGCAGACAAATCGTTCCAGCTGTGTGCAATGTTCCCTAATGATGCCAATACTTCCAGAATCTCACCATCACAAGACACGAGCCCCTGAAGCACCACTCTTTGGTTCTACCGACAAATCTCACCTTTACAAGACATGAGCCCCCTGAAGCACCACTCTTTGGTTCTACCGACAAATCTCACCATCACAAGACACGAACCCCCTGAAGCACCACTCTTTGGTTCTACCGACAAATCTCACCATCACAAGACACGAGCTCCCTGAAGCACCACTCTTTGGTTCTACCGACAAATCTCACCATCACAAGACAAGAGCCCCCTGAAGCACCACTCTTTGGTTTTACCGACAAATCTCACCATCACAAGACATGAGCCCCCTGAAGCACCACTCTTTGGTTCTACCGACAAATCTCACCATCACAAGACACGAGCCCCCTGAAGCACCACTCTTTGGTTCTACCGACAAATCTCACCATCACAAGACATGAGCCCCCTGAAGCACCACTCTTTGGTTCTACCGACAAATTTCACCATCACAAGACACGAGCCCCCTGAAGCACCACTCTTTGGTTCTACCGACAAATCTCACCATCACAAGACAAGAGCCCCCTGAAGCACCACTCTTTGGTTCTACCGACAAATCTCACCATCACAAGACATGAGCCCCCTGAAGCACCACTCTTTGATTCTACCGACAAATCTCACCATCACAAGACACGAGCCCCCTGAAGCACCACTCTTTGGTTCTACCGACAAATCTCACCATCACAAGACACGAGCCCCCTGAAGCACCACTCTTTGGTTCTACCGACAAATATCACCATCACAAGACACGAGCCCCCTGAAGCACCACTCTTTGGTTCTACCGACAAATCTACCACACATGTAAAAGCATGGAAGCCTAGCATCGCTGATGCGCGTTTTTGTCCCAGCATGTTATAAATAGGTTGCACTGCAATCTTTCTCTTCAGCCCTTTCCTACAATTCCTCCAATAACCTTAAGTGTGTGGTTTCCGTGTTCAATTGCGTGATCTGGGGCTACTGAAGTTAATCCTGCTACTCCTTTCGTCACGCAGACGTTCCCTTCTGTCCAGATGTCCGGACGCTGCTTTTCCGCAGTTTAGATGGTCATCAGCAAAGAAATACTTGATAAGAAACTCGATGCTCTGCATGTGCACCAGAAGATCTCTTTGTCAAGTGCTTTTAACAAGTTGTAGGATTGTCTCAAACTGTTTCGTGTCGTTGAGAAGGAAGTGATGGATGTTGTTTGCACTTCCTTCAAATTGGTCAAGTTTGTTGAACAGATCTCAAAAATTGTCATTATTTTTATGATGACGTCATGGAGATGATTTCCCTTTCTGCGCCTATGCTGACGTCTCTTTGATATGATTCTCCACAATAACACAGCCACTGCTGCTACAACAGTGATACTGTATTAAAAAAATTATTGTGTTAAGACGATATCTAACACTGCAATTGTAATTATACAGTACACCGATTGTATACAAAGATTGGAGGTTTTTGTGTGGGCTAAAATTGTGTTTAGTTGTTTCATAGATACATCAATGTTGCTACCACGAAAAGTTGTCCAACCTGTATAATATATTTAAAGTTACTAAAACAATGATAGAAATAGGTTTTTCAAACTTTACTAAATGGTAATAGAATAATTACAGCACATAAAGTATTATTAGTTAAAGAACAACATAGATTGAGCATAACAGTACTGTCTATAGTAGGTAATTTCACATTTTACGGTAACCGCCATTTTGAAAGTCAAGATGGTGGTCATCTATTAATGCTCATATTATGTATGAATGACACATATATTAATAGAAATAGATATTTTCAATGCTACGGGCTCCAGGCACCATTCTAAACATATAATCAAGTCATTTGTAGGCTGGCGGCCATCTTGAATTTAGTCAATATATCCTGTTTAAAAAATTGGCCTCCCTGTTTTTTAGAACTGTGCTACCCAAAGATACTAAACCTAGTGAAATTTTGCGTTTAACAAAGATTCTGCACGAAAGCATCTATGGCATAGTGGCATACAACAGGTAACGCTGCCTACAACAGGTAACACTGCATACAATAGGTAACACTGCCTACAACAGGTAACACTGCCTACAACAGGTAACACTGCCTACAACAGATAACACTGCCTACAACAGGTAACACTGCCCACAACAGGTAACACTGCATACAACAGGTAACGCTGCCTACAACAGGTAGCACTGCCTACAACAGGTAACACTGCCTACAACAGGTAACGCTGCCTGCAATAGGTAACACTGCCCACAACAGGTAACACTGCCTACAACAGGTAACACTGCCCACAACAGGTAACACTGCATACAACAGGTAACACTGCCTACAACAGGTAACACTGCCTACAACAGGTAACGCTGCCTACAACAGATAACACTGCCTACAACAGGTAACACTGCCTACAACAGATAACACTGCCTACAACAGGTAACACTGCCTACAACAGGTAACACTGCCCACAACAGGTAACACTGCCCACAACAGATAACACTGCCCACAACAGGTAACACTGCCCACAACAGGTAACACTGCCTACAACAGGTAACACTGCCCACAACAGGTAACACTGCCCACAACAGGTAACACTGCCTACAACAGATAACACTGCCTACAACAGGTAACACTGCCTACAACAGGTAACACTGCCCACAACAGGTAACACTGCCCACAACAGGTAACGCTGCCTACAACAGGTAACACTGCCCACAACAGGTAACACTGCCCACAACAGGTAACACTGACTACAACAGGTAACACTGCCTACAACAGGTAACACTGCCCACAACAGGTAACACTGCCTACAACAGGTAACACTGCCTACAACAGGTAACACTGCCTACAACAGGTAACACTGCCCACAAAAGGTAACACTGCCCACAACAGGTAACGCTGCCTACAACAGGTAACACTGCCCACAACAGGTAACACTGCCCACAACAGGTAACACTGCCTACAACAGATAACACTGTCTACAACAGGTAACGCTGCCTACAACAGGTAACACTGCCTACAACAGGTAACACTGCCTACAACAGGTAACACTGCCCACAACAGGTAACACTGCCCACAACAGGTAACACTGCCTACAACAGATAACACTGTCTACAACAGGTAACACTGCCCACAACAGATAACACTGCCCACAACAGGTAACACTGCCTACAACAGGTAACACTGCCCACAACAGGTAACACTGCCTACAACAGGTAACACTGCCTACAACACGTAACACTGTCTACAACAGGTAACGCTGCCTACAACAGGTAACACTGCCTACAACAGGTAACACTGCCTACAACAGGTAACGCTGCCTACAACAGGTAACACTGCCCACAACAGGTAACGCTGCCTACAACAGGTAACACTGCCTACAACAGGTAACACTGCCCACAACAGGTAACACTGCATACAACAGGTAACACTGCATACAACAGGTAACACTGCCTACAACAGGTAACACTGCCTACAACAGGTAACGCTGCCTACAACAGGTAACACTGCCCACAACAGGTAACACTGCCTACAACAGATAACACTGCCTACAACAGGTAACACTGCCCACAACAGGTAACACTGCATACAACAGATAACACTGCATACAACAGATAACACTGCCTACAACAGGTAACACTGCCCACAACAGGTAACACTGCCTACAACAGATAACACTGCCTACAACAGGTAACACTGCCCACAACAGGTAACACTGCATACAACAGGTAACCCTGCCTACAACAGGTAACACTGCCCACAACAGGTAACACTGCCTACAACAGATAACACTGCCTACAACAGGTAACACTGCCCACAACAGGTAACACTGCCTACAACAGGTAACACTGCCCACAACAGGTAACACTGCATACAACAGGTAACACTGCCTACAACAGGTAACACTGCCTACAACAGGTAACGCTGCCTACAACAGGTAACACTGCCCACAACAGGTAACACTGCCTACAACAGATAACACTGCCCACAACAGGTAACACTGCCCACAACAGGTAACACTGCCTACAACAGATAACACTGCCTACAACAGGTAACACTGCCCACAACAGGTAACACTGCCTACAACAGGTAACACTGCCCACAACAGGTAACACTGCCCACAACAGGTAACACTGCCTACAACAGGTAACACTGCCTACAACAGGTAACACTGCCCACAACAGGTAACACTGCCTACAACAGATAACACTGCCTACAACAGGTAACACTGCCTACAACAGGTAACGCTGCCTACAACAGGTAACACTGCCCACAACAGGTAACACTGCCTACAACAGATAACACTGCCTACAACAGGTAACACTGCCCACAACAGGTAACACTGCATACAACAGGTAACACTGCCTACAACAGGTAACACTGCCTACAACAGGTAACGCTGCCTACAACAGGTAACACTGCCCACAACAGGTAACACTGCCTACAACAGATAACACTGCCCACAACAGGTAACACTGCCCACAACAGGTAACACTGCCTACAACAGATAACACTGCCTACAACAGGTAACACTGCCCACAACAGGTAACACTGCCTACAACAGGTAACACTGCCCACAACAGGTAACACTGCCCACAACAGGTAACACTGCCTACAACAGGTAACACTGCCTACAACAGGTAACACTGCCCACAACATGTAACACTGCCTACAACAGATAACACTGCCTACAACAGGTAACACTGCCTACAACAGGTAACGCTGCCTACAACAGGTAACACTGCCCACAACAGGTAACACTGCCTACAACAGATAACACTGCCTACAACAGGTAACACTGCCCACAACAGGTAACACTGCATACAACAGGTAACACTGCCTACAACAGGTAACGCTGCCTACAACAGGTAACGCTGCCTACAACAGGTAACGCTGCCTACAACAGGTAACACTGCCTACAACAGATAACACTGCCTACAACAGGTAGCACTGCCTACAACAGGTAACGCTGCCTGCAATAGGTAACACTGCCCACAACAGGTAACACTGCCTACAACAGGTAACGCTGCCTACAACAGGTAACACTGCCTACAACAGGTAACACTGCATACAACAGGTAACACTGCCCACAACAGGTAACGCTGCCTACAACAGGTAACACTGCCTACAACAGGCAACGCTGCCTACAACAGGTAAC
Organism: Lamellibrachia columna; assembly: GCA_963662155.1. Taxonomy (NCBI): domain Eukaryota; kingdom Metazoa; phylum Annelida; class Polychaeta; order Sabellida; family Siboglinidae; genus Lamellibrachia; species Lamellibrachia columna. The sequence goes on from OY759262.1 coordinate 63,698,130, forward strand.
ACTGCATACAACAGGTAACACTGCCCACAACAGGTAACACTGCATACAACAGGTAACACTGCCCACAACAGGTAACACTGCCCACAACAGGTAACACTGCCCACAACAGGTAACACTGCCTACAACAGGCAACGCTGCCTACAACAGTTAACGCTGCCTACAACAGGTAACACTGTCCACAACAGGTAACACTGCCTATTACACTGCCTACAACAGGTAACACTGCATACAACAGGTAACGCTGCCTACAACAGGTAACACTGCCTACAACAGGTAACACTGCCTACAATAGTTAACACTGCCTATAACAATGCCAACAATACGTAACACTGCCTATTACACTGCCTACAACAGGTAACACTGCATACAACAGGTAACGCTGTCTACAATAGGTAACGCTGCCTACAACAGGTAACGCTGCCTACAACAGGTAACACTGCCAACAACAGGTAACGCTGCCTACAACAGGTAACGCTGCCTACAACAGGTAACACTGCCAGCAACAGGTAACACTGCCAACAACAGGTAACGCTGCCTACAACATGTAACGCTGCCTACAACAGGTAATGCTGCCTACAACAGGTAACGCTGCCTACAACAGGTAACGCTGCCTACAACAAGTAACACTGCCTACAACAGGTAACGCTGCCTACTACAGGTAACTCTGCCCACAACAGGTAACACTGCCTATAACACTGCCTACAACAGGTAACGCTGCCTACAACAGGTAACACTGCCCACAACAGGTAACACTGCCTATAACACTGCCTACAACAGGTAACGCTGCCTATAACACTGCCTACAACAGGTAACCCTGCCTACAACAGATAACGCTGCCTACAACAGGTAACTCTGCCCACAACAGGTAACACTGCCTATAACACTGCCTACAACAGGTAACGCTGCCTACAACAGGTAACACTGCCAACAACAGGTAACATTGCCTACAACAGGTAACACTGCCTACAACAGGTAACACTGCCAACAACAGGTAACACTGCCTATAACACTGCCTGTAACAGGTAACGCTACCTACAACAGGTGACGCTGCCTACAACAGGTAACGCTGCCTACAACAGGTAACGCTGTCTACAACAGGTAACGCTGAGTTCAGGTTCTATGTATAATTTATGAGATCACGCGCAATTTTAAGAAGAAATTTGACATTTGAGGCGAAACTTGCAGGCCACCTAGTGAGGGTCAAACATCACGAAATCGTCACGCTTGAATGAAGATAACAAAGTGGGTAGTTTACTTTGGACGAGATGAGATCATGCTGCTCACTTGTCGCGGTTTTAATCAGCCTTTCACCGTAAACAGGTCGACATTATTGAGCAGTCAGACATGATAAGTAGCCCTGTGTCCAAGAGTGAGATTGTGCGTGCGTATGGGTCGAATCGAGCAGCACAATAGTGCTATCGTATATGGATAGACGAATGGGGTTGACTAAGTATAGAACGTTTCGAAGCCGTTTGCGGGGTTAAACGTTGTTCACGATTAAAGATACCTTGAGTGATAAATGAAAACGGTAATATGTTCGAGAAAAAAGTTTGACTAGTTATGCTCCTATTACTGGGCGTGTACAATGGCTCCGTTCACGTGTGGGTCATGTGTGTGTCATTCTGCCCTGGCGTGAGTATGATGTTTGCCAAGACAAGCGGGTGACACATGCACACACACACGTGATCAGTGCATGAGTGTTGACCTGTCGCCGTCAATAACGTGACCCGCGGCTCGCAGTAAACACGGCGCCCCGGCAGCCATGTTGCTAATCACTGCAGGCGATAATATGCAATGTCCACAAAGTCTACTCGCTTCGAAACAAACAATTGTGTGTGTTCGAGTCGAAATTCCCACTCAGCCCCACGGGGCACCGTTTGCTTATGTGTACCGTGAACTGGCGCCACGGTTGACAATTTGTTTTCTTCAATGATATTCAGTTTGCAAGAGTTTATACCCGTCCTCCATATTATGGCATTTTATTTGTTCGGTTTATTGTGGCTTGCATTACAATATACTATGACTGCCCTACTACCCATTTAAACTGAGTTATGTGAATTAAAAGAGGCTACTTTGAACGCATTGTTTAAAGGAGGTGCTATTTCACACTAGCTTTATGTACTGAATAAATTAAGGCGTAGAGACAAAGAATGCTTTGTTTGATCCTGAATGCCGCAAAAAAACAGCGTGCGTTCGTGCGTACGTGCGTGCGTTCGTGCCTGCGTTCGTGCCTGCGTTCGTGCATACGTGCGTGCGTGTGTGCGTGTGTGTGCGTGTTACAGCTGGATGTACAGATCCTAGTGTACGTTTGACGCGAGCTCCTGGACTAGGTGCGCGATATAACTGATTCACTTGCACACAGTTCATCTTTTTTTGTAGGAACACGAATTGTGTTTAACATTTCAGCCACTTGTATGGATAGCGTCCAAGCTACGCCTGTGAAAATTGTCAATAACACATTAGCAGACACATCGCCCACTGGTGTAGTTAAACATCACGATGAGATTAATCTCCCGATTTGACATTCAATTTCAGTTCTTTATACTTGACTCATGGATTAACAAAAACTTGTTTTTAATTATGTGTCCACTTCTGTTTTAACTTTTAATATATTTCTGACGCTTAGACATCGGCAGATGGAGAGGCAAGTGGGAGAAGGCGACGCGATGTTCTTCAAATCCTCATATTTGTGTTCACATTTACTGACGTTAGAGGGCCTAGTTACATTTCACAGGTTATCAAAATATCGCTTCACGTTCATCGAGGCAGAGGCGTTTCACTATTCGCCACAATGGGTAATAAACTTTTCATTTTAGTTCACGAAAATACCCTTTTCCATATATGGCATGTTGTTGACCAGAATGCGTCTGTTTGTGATAATGATACGTGTGGGTAACGCTGATTACGGGGGTAGGTTGAAAAACCTCGTAAACCCTAAGGCGAATGCCCGCGATTATTTGACCTGGTGTTGTTGGGTACAGGTAAAGAGGCGCACGGAAAGAATGCCCGACGAAATGTTGACATTAAATACGAAAAGTTGAAAATGTTAGGTTTATTTGAGAATTGTCACACATTTTCATACAGAGTTAAAACGAATTAAACATGTTTTTAAATGCATATTTTTAACTGTGTTTTCAGTGGCGAATCAATAACACAGAAGAGTCGGAAAACATAATCCAATGTTAGGCTCCTACACTTGTCTTCACCTACGTTAGACGCACAACAATTTGGTCGTTTTAACTTGGTGACTACGCACTATTAGTGTTGAGCATGGCTGCACATGAATCAATAGTATAAAGCAGAACGTTTATACATCTTAAAATGCACATTTGCTTAACTATGTTTGCAGACATCGACACCGACATGTTCTACACCCAAAGAACTGCCAACTCTTTATGACGTCATAAGACCTGCACGTCGAACGGATGTACAATACTGATTGTTGTGAGGAATACGGTCGTTTACCATTTCTTTTAATATGGGTTTGCTGTAATGGAAAATAATCGTGATAACGTTTTATCGTACCAATCTATTTTTCTCCTAAAATTCTTTTTGATGCTATGTTTGTACAGCTTTATACGGAATTTCAATAAAAAGAATACGGATTTCAAGCAAACAATATGGCAGATCTACATCATATTTGTACCTAGGTGATTGCTACAAGAGTTCAGGCACCACGGGCGACGTGTTCACCCACACCACATCGAGGCCGACACCGTTCTATTTTTGAAAACGAGAACAATGTAAATTGTAAATATAAACTGTAGACATAGATCGAGGCGTAGGTTAATTGTTGTGTATTGTATACTGCAGCAATACATGTTTTGTTGTGAAAGGCCGGAGATTAGAGTGGACTACAGCACCGAAATACCCGTAAAACTCGATTTTCGTAGCTTCCCTCGAGGAGCGTACACGTCGTGTTTCGGTGAAATAGTCTGCCGCGCTCCCTGAGTGCGCAAATCTGTCACCTTTTAAAGCAAATCAATCGCTTTCCAGAAGTTTCCAATACCAACGTACGCATGCGTGAACATCTCCTGAATCTGCCAAAATAATCCAAGACCATCTCACGCATGCGTGAACAGGCCGACGCCACACAACCTTCCTGAAGAAAACCTATTTGCATAATTATTATATGTGTACGGTGTGGGTGTGGGTGGCTGTCCTACATCTTGCCAAACTTTTCCCCGCCCGCTTCCGGGTCAGTACCATAGAGTTACATCATTAATCACCACCCTATAAACTAACGGGTGTTCTATTTATGTCTATGGTCAGGACAGGGTGAGATCTTGAGGAACCGGTTGACAACTCATTAATAAACTTCTAGGCACGGGGAAGGTCGTCCATTTTCGACCCACGCCCTTAGCTTGCGTTCGAACGAAATACCCGTTACTCACAATTGAACCTCTGCCCCCAAGGCTAGGCTACATAGCAAAAGTATTATTATTAAATCTATGTTAACCGAGTAACGAAAGCAATGACTTTACAATATGACTACGACTGACTACTACATTTTATCCCAGAGCCATTCGCATATGGAATATGATTCCATCAAAAATTACCAACATAAAAAACCCAAAATCATTTCAAGAAGCTATTATGGAACTCCCTTTCACCACACCTCCTCACCTAAACTGCCTTTAAAACACAGTGCTCAGCGTAAACTTATCCATGGTGTGGGTATGGAGACTGTCTATGTGTGCATGTGGCAAGGCAGCGACAGTATCCATACACACAACCAACCTATTAAAAAATTTCGTTAAACATCCTATACATAAAATAAATAAAACTATCAGATAAAAACAATTTCAGCAACATTAATGATACTAGTCTTTTAATCGAACGTACCACCCACAGCGCATGCGCACAGTCCACCACAAACTCCTGCGTTAGCCCAAGTTTGGGCTGTTTGGAGTAAACCACTTGAGACTTGAGAGACCCCCTTACCAACAAGCCTAGATCCACCCCTATGGGGGCCAGACCACAGTAGAGAATTGCATTGTTGGCCATTTTAACGTTTTGTCTGATTATAAGAAAACGTGACCATCAAAAATTCTGAAAATTTTCCACAGCAACTGCCATCATCGCATTGATATACTGACAAAATGTTATCAAAATCACATACCTCCAGCTCTTTTAAAACGCCCCGACGTGCGATGCCTATCAATTTTGACAAAAATAGCCATGTATTCATGCGCCCACGTGGCCCATAGCAGAAAAATTCCAATAAATCCCTCCGCCTGTTAAACTCTAAAAAAAACGCACCATTTCACAGCCAATAACTTCTACAAACAAACCTCTGAATATGCCTGCTCAATTGCACTTATGTCACATCATATGAATTGTCTAAATTCACATATCTCAATTTAATACGCCCCACATTCGTGTGAAACAATAAACAGGAAGGTCAACTGTGGTCTTACCCCTATAGATTACCCACACCCGTTCATAGCTTGACACAAGAGTTCCGGGATGTATCGCCGAAGTTATTAATTCCTCGACACCCGTCAATGTTATCTGCTGTGTCGTCGCCAGGCCTTTTAGCCGTTGATGGATTATTGTGTACTGCCGCTTGCCTACGTAATGTATACGTCGTTGCTTAACTTTTGGACCACACACAAACATTCATTGTGCAGCGAGTGGGAAATCATCATATCAAATGTCTGGGATATTTTACAGTTGTATGCAACGTTTCTTGTACACGCCGAACAGAACACTGAAGGTGCCTCCTCAATTCGATTTTTGCTCGTCTCATTTCAAATTCATTTTGCAAAAAAATCAAACCTGCAAAGTAACCACTAGAACATACTAGCGTGTTTATGCAACCATTTTATGTAGTCTTGGTGAAATCATCAAACAACTTATACTTACTCATGTCATCTACTTAATGTGGTGACATGTCATGTTGTCATCTACTTAATGTGGTGACATGTCATGTTGTCATCTACTTAATGTGGTGACATGTCATGTTGTCATCTACCTGTTACTACAGCGCGTCGCTGCTGCTACTGTGGGTGTTTTTAATTCCGAGACACCATCTCGTAGACAGGATGCCATGCAAGGCTGAAGAGGACCCATCCCCTTGAGTGACTACACTTCGTCTGATTCCTACCCGTTGACCTGCCTCACTTGGTTGAACCTATCAGGGACTTACGTCCCCGCCAGTATAACTCTCCGGGTTACGGGAGTACACAAGCCTCTCCATTGCGACAAAGTGGTAGTCGTGGGGAAGAACGAACAAACCAACTATCACATTATTTGATGTTTGGTCAAACAATAATTGAAGTGAAAATGTAAAAGCCACAAAGTTTGAGCCTGGTGTGAGTATAGACCTTTACATGTGTTGCACCGTTTATGTTTTTGACTCTCCATGTTGATTCTCCATGTTGACTCTCCATGTTGACTCTCCATGTTGATTCTCCATGTTGACTCTCTATGTTGATTCTCCAAATTATGTACATGTTTAGGGGGTAATGTTTACGTTATTATTTATTTGTTATCAACTCGTACTTGTACTCCACACATGGGAATGTCATTAAACAATGTACTCGTACTTGTACTTGTACGTGTACTTGTACTTGTACGTGTACTTGTACTTGTACAGGTCTTCTTCACACACACGCACAAACACACACACACACGCACACACACACACACACACACACACACACACACACACACACACACACACACACACACACACACACACACACACACACACACACACACACACACACACACACACACACACACACACACACACACACGCACTTGCGTGCAACAGAGGTTAGGACACACAACTGTCAAGGTTAAATAACACCATTAGCTATATATTTAGCTGATACCAGATTATTCGTGCAAGGTTTTGGGGTCAGACGTGGCGTCCCAAATTGTTTTTTTTAAGAAGGCTGGAAGGCCACATTGCACTTTAAAACATTGTATAACATTTCAAACTAACAAAATGATGCATGTATTACTATATGCTATAAAGAACAAGTTATTCACTGCCTGATGTTCAGTGGTGTGTATATGTGCGCCTTATGGGTGAAATGCAGAAGAAAACAACAGCAGTTTGTAATGGTTTATAATAACTTACACAGGATTCTTAACAGGATGTCCATGATATGTATACAAAACAGTGCAATTAGCGACACGTACGTCGATATTGCTGATTCAGTGGATTGCATCCTTGTATAATGTTTTAATGTTTATTGATATATTTATTTTCTGGTGTATGAAATAAAAACTTCATTATTATAACAAATAAACGTAGACACCCATTGCATCGCCTTATGAACATTGGTCAACATTTCTTCTTCACACACACACGCACACACGCACACACGCACACACGCACACACGCACACACGCACACACGCACACACGCACACACGCACACACGCACACACGCACGCACGCACGCACGCACACACGCACACACGCACACACGCACGCACGCACGCACGCACGCACGCACACACGCACACACGCACACACGCACACACGCACACACGCACACACGCACACACGCACACACGCACACACGCACACACGCACACACGCACAAACGCACTCACGCACACACACACACGCACGCACGCACACGTGACTGTAGGCGCCGCCCATAACATTAAGATGTTGCGTATCGAACAAGATTTTCCTAGTAAACCACTGGAGTGATATTAATGATTGCAGTTGCAAATGGTTATGTTTTAGTAACTCCTCTAGGTACATCAGCCCAACACCATGACTTTTGTTTCCATTTAAGTAATTAATGCGACCACAGCAGTAGTAAAGACCTGGGCCAAAATGTACAAAACAAAGGTCTTTATATATTGTAAAACTTGGTTATTTTATTTCATCGCCAAATTGTTTTGCATAGATATTATTCAAACGTTATAAAATACTAATAAAGTGTCGCAATGTTCGGCCATAAAACAGCTGCCGTCCGAATAGGAAAAGATGGTGTCATTCTGCAAGCGCGGAGGACTGGTTCTTTTTTGTTCCTGCTTTGTCGAATTCCCGTTTATAAATTTTGTAACGGTAAATATACTACCACAAGATTAAAACAAGAAGTATAATATTGTTAATCAAGATATCATTTGAGATCGATTAGTTAAGAGAATTGAGGCGTTTTATTTACACAAAACATCGTTATAGCTCCCTATAAGAGGCAGCCAACGAGAATCACTGCACGTTCCCTTGGCGCGTCTCTGTTCACGATTATACTTAATGATTCTGTTTTGTTGCGCCTCTGAGCTCAGGTTCCTGAGTAGGCGCCATAGAAGTTAATTATTATTATTATTATTATTTAGCTGATCATCTTAAAAGGCGATTTTTTACAACACTCGTTGAAACATTCCTGATCTAAGGGGCAGAGATATGGACGATCACCACAAATATGGACGATCACCACAAATATGGACGATCACCACAAATATGGACGATCACCACAAATATGGACGATCACCACAAATATGGATGATCACCACAAATATGGACGATCACCACAAATATGGACGATCACCACAACTATGCCGGACTAACTGGTTGGTGCTGTACACGACAGCTGCGTGAAGCATTCAACATATCCCGTTAAGCAAACACCAAAAACATTGCGAATAACTTTATGGTGACTCTAGGTGATGATGTCGATGTGACGCCGTGACGCCAGATTGCCTTGTCATCGAGTTCAGGCGCGACAGTTGTCACCGCGACAATATATCGGTGTCTGGGACCACTTTGTCAATGCCAGTATTTAACGATAGGGGATCGTCTGCCATTACACGAACCACAAGCCCATTCATTGTGTCCCTGGCCCGTCAGTTAATAGAAACTCGATAACAGCGTAGCATAACGATGATTACGTGGCCGACTGCAACATAGGAAACTGTGTCAGTGAGAGTGAGAGTGGTCAGGTTTATGAAAACGACTCAATTACGTTTTTGCCGCTAAATGGTTCAAAACAAGTTTCTTAACGAATGACTATGATTAGAATTAAAAAATACCCTCATTTCAAAGTTAACCCTTTATATACGGCACTTTCGGTGCGTTCGTGCGTCTGTGCGCGTCGGCGCGTGCGAGCGTGTGCGCGTGTGTGCGTGTGTGCGCGTGTGTGCGCGTGCCCGTGCCCGTGCGCGTGCGCGTGCGCGTGCGCGTGCAAATGTATCATAGTAAGTTATAATAATGTTATTTTTTTACGGAAATTCAGTGACGGTTTTCGTTAATCGTAAATATACCCCTGAAAGTAACGTTTACAAAAAATGTGTTTGCGTCTGGTTATCAAAATAACTTTATATAATTTCGGTCACATGTAAAGCAAACATATTGACATATAATGATAAATGTCTTATTATAACGAAAAACAATCCAATCGTTATATTGTAGAAATATCGTTATTTCGTTAATAATTTACTTTGGACCATGTTTCGAAGGACTGCACACTTGAATAACATATCCACAATTGCCTGTTGGTAATGATTGAATGGATGATTGTGCAGTGGCTAGCAGCGCGGGCGCATCCAGAACCTGAAAGAGGGGTGCCCTATTTCCAAAAAACCGACGCCAGGTGGCATGACTTGTAATAAAAAATTGCATTGGATATATATATAAATATATATATATATATATATATATATATATATATATATATATATATATATATATACGCACGCACGTACACGCACACGTCCCCTTTATAAGGCCATCCATTCTGCAAAGGTGCAATGGCCTTATAAGAGGGGTGGCCCTCTAGAGGGGGAATTGTCGGGAGAAAGCCTCATTTACTACTATGGTGAGCAGGTGACCTCTGGTGAGGAGGTGACCTCTGGTGAGGAGGTGGCCTCCGGTGAGGAGGTGGCCTCTGGTGAGGAGGTGACCTCTGGTGAGAAGGTGACCTCTGGTGAGGAGGTGGCCTCTGGTGAGGAGGTGGCCTCCGGTGAGGAGGTGACCTCTGGTGAGGAGGTGACCTCTGGTGAGGAGGTGGCCTCTGGTGAGGAGGTGACCTCTGGTGAGAAGGTGACCTCTGGTGAGAAGGTGACCTCTGGTGAGGAGGTGGCCTATGGTTAGGAGGTGGCCTCTTGTTATAGGGACCTTATAAGGGGGGCCACCGTATGTATAAACTACAGTAGATCGTGCATGCGATGTATTTACCAAATAGATTGTTTGTTTCAATATGTAAAATACAAACCGTTGTTTTTATTCATACCACCATCGATTGTCATTATAATTCAATCAATTCTAGTTTCAACTTATGTGATCATATTGAACACACCCGCACCAACAGGGCAGAGTTTTGCTAACACCGGCCCGAGGTGGCCTCTTGTTATAGGGACCTTATAAGGGGGACCACCGTATGTATAAACTACAGTAGATCGTGCATGCGATGTATTTACCAAATAGATTGTTTGTTTCAATATGTAAAATACAAACCGTTGTTTTTATTCATACCACCATCGATTGTCATTATAATTCAATCAATTCTAGTTTCAACTTATGTGATCATATTGAACACACCCCCCCCCCACCCCCCCCCCCCCCACCCCCCCCCCCCCCCACCCCCAGCCTTCTCTTGTGCGAGATCCTGGATAGGCCAATGCGCACAAATAAACGTTTCTCTTCTGTTATCCGTCAGGGGTCGCTTCACTAGCACCACGCGTGTCCGATGTTATCCGTCAGGGGTCGCTTCACTAGCACCACGCGTGTCCGATGTTATCCGTCTGGGGTCGCTTCACTAGCGCCACGCGTGTCCGATGTTATCCGTCTGGGGTCGCTTCACTAGCGCCACGCGTGTCCGATGTTATCCGTCTGGAGTCGCTTCACTAGCACCACGCGTGTCCGATGTTATCCGTCTGGGGTCGCTTCACTAGCGCCACGCGTGTCCGATGTTATCCGTCTGGGGTCGTTTCACTAGCGCCACGCGTGTCCGATGTTATCCGTCTGGGGCCGTATGCATGAAGGCCGGATAGCTCCCTTATCCGCGGTTATCTTCTATCCGGCGGTTAAATGTACAAAGTCGGTATGCATGTCGCACGGATAGGACTATCCGCAGGGCTTAAACGCGGATAAAGTTATTCACTCGTTTTCCCCTGTTTAAGTGGCCTATCCACCGGATAACTCAGAAATCAAAATGGCTGCCATAATTCTACACCGATATCGACGCAGGCGAATGTTAAGAATGAATAGAATATTTAGAGATCGAACCCACCCGTTTGAAGCATTCGATGACGAGAAACTGTTTAGGAAGTTTAGATTCAGACGGCATGACATAATAGGATTCACAGACGACATTGAGAGGGACATAAACATCGCAAATAGGTCGGGTTCGTTGACACCTCTATTGCAAGTGCTTGTAACGCTCCGATACTACGCCAGCGGCAGTTTTCAGGATGTATGTGGTGAGCTGATAGGTATTGATCAGTCGACAGTCAGCCGCACTGTGACTCGAGTTACAGTCGCTTTCCTCCGTCAAGTTCCCAACTACGTTAGATTGCCCAATCAGCGCCAAGCAGACAGGACGAAGGCAAAGTTTTACGACACCAACGGGTTCCCCAATGTAGTTGGGTGCATTGACGGAACGCAGATCCGTATACAAGCTCCGTCAGAAAATGAGCATGAATTCATCAACAGGAAGGGTTACCATTCCATCAATGTCCAGGTGAGGGGAGTTTGTTTCTGTATTTTTATATATGTGTATTTAACTACTAATAATTAATAACAGCACACCTGTCTTTGCATGGCGAATATAGCATGTATGTAAACATGTAACATTTTCATGAATGTATTTTATGCCTATTTGTGTATATAAATTTATGCATGTGTGTAAGTGTATATGTGGTATATGCAGGTTTGCGTGTGTTCGAACCATTATCAAGTTTTGCTGTAAATGTTGAACAGTAAAACAATAAAAGGTATGCCTACATTTATAGGTGTTTGTCTGTGTATGTGCGGCTGGGTGTGTACCATTTTTCTTTTACTTTTTATTAATTTGAGATGTTATTCTGTTCATAGGTCATTTGCGATGCAGACCTTCTTTTCATCAACTGCATAGCCAAATGGCCTGGAAGCGTTCACGATGCTCGCGTCCTACGCGAGTCATCCCTCTTTGATGCGTTTGAGAGCGAGATACAAAAGCCTCTGAGAGGAATCATCCTCGGTGACAGCGGATACATGATGCGTGACTGGCTGTTCACTCCTCTTCCTAACCCCACTACACGTCAACAGAGGACATACAACTTTCGACACAGTTCTGCCCGTACAGCTGTTGAAAGGGCCATTGGGGTTTTGAAGAGAAGGTGGCACAGTCTTCGCAGACTTCGTTTGGCTCCTGCCAAGGCTTGTCAAGTCATCACAGTCTGTGTCATGCTTCACAACCGTGCTAGGCTGCTGAAATTGGAGGTCCCTTCAGACTCTGAGAGTGACAGCGACCCTGACTCTGAATCATCTTCAGAAGATGCTGATTCTGATGGAGAGGCAGAGCAACTTCGTTCTGCCAACAACCCGATGTCAGAACGGGCCCGCGTTGCTGCTGGTAGAGCTGCCCGCGAGCGAGTTATCAGCAATTTCTTTTGAGGATCGTTGTCTGATATCAGCCATCATTTTAATTTTTTTTTTACCACAACATCAGTATCACTGCTACAGCAGAGAAGTCTATGTTAATCATTTTCAATCAGCATAGCTGTTCAATTGTTAACACGTCAAGCACAAGTACAACAAATAATTGTTTTTAGTTCTTGTAAATGTCCACTGTGTGAGTCAAGTGTGGTGAAAATGTAATGGATTTTTTATTATTTTCAATTGTGTTGTACAATTTTTTTATTGGAACAAAACATCGTATATATGTAGTTAGCGAAACAGAACAAGAACAAGTTTTGGAAAATATAATTGATTCAATGGAATTGAGTCCATGTCTAGCTTAAGCCAGTTCACATATTTCACGTGTCCAAGTCTTGTTCAAGTTTTTCAATTTCGAGCAAGACCTTCCTGTTTTTATTTCCCAACAAAATTGTCATTGCTTTATTCTTTGAAATTTCACTGAGCAGATATTCATCGAATAGTTCAGTCTCGGTGTCATCTCGTCTACTTTTCACTGTCGCCTTTCCACTTGATTTTCGTTTTCCTTTCGTTGGAACTTTGACAGTTACTGCTCCACCTGTTGTTCCACTTACGGCCCCACCTGCCGCTTCTTGTCCTGCTTCAGGTGTTGCATTCGCTTCTTCTATGATGGTGAATGCATCTCCATGTTCGTATGTTGCATCCACAACTGACAGTACTGGAAAGCTGTCAGGTGTGGGAGCGGGACAAGTAGGACGGACAGGTGTGGAGTGTCCAGTGTAATAGTGATGCGAACAGCCCTGAATGGGGTCCCATAGTGTTGACGCAGATGCTGAAACATAGATAATTATTATCAGTATTTAATTTTCAAATTGTAGGAGGATCTTTTCTGAAGAACTTTTTAATTGAAACTGCAGACTGTATATGTTAAAAAGGTGACCCCTATTTTATATGTTTATACAGCTGTATTACTAAAATTGTACTTTATTCTGAATCAGACAAGAACTTACAAGTATTCTGGCTGTTCGTGGTCTGCTCTGTGACTGTCTGTAAATCGATGTAGGTGTCTGTTCCTACCACTGAAAAACAAGCAAACCAAACATGTTTAGCCCACAGATTTATTGCACATAAATGTAATAATGATAATACCAACGGAGTGTCTATTTGACCGGAAAATCCAATACTAAATGCGACGTTCATTGGAGCATCTACAAATTACGTACGCACAAAATAGTGGAAAATGACCCCCACCTTCCCCATGTATGCATAATTTTCGAACCCCCAACACCAAACATGCAGACTTGTATTTTTTTCTTTTGTAAAATGTTTTACTCCATTTATCAGGACAAAGAGTAACGGCCTAATCTCAATCATAATTGTTTATGTGGGCTAAAACTTTATAATTAAGTTCATATACCGTATATTTTTATACGTGTGACAGAGAAAGAGTGATTGAAGTAGTCTAAACTAGTCGACGTAAGCTTACCGTCAATTCCAGTGTACAAGTTGGAATTTTCTCCAATGATGTTCAAGATGAGATCCTCGTATGGTAGGGGTTTTTCTTCAGGTCCTCCTCCTGTTTTCCCCTGCTGCCTTTGCTTATTCAACACCGCCCCTTTCAGAGCCCTCCACTTATCTTTCACCTCTTGTGGAGAACGCACGGCCACACCACACGCACTGATTTTATCTGTGATTTTTCTCCAAGCGTCAGTTTTCACTTTGTTGGTAACAGCTTGAGTGTTGGCCATAAACAGTATGTGATGCTCAAGATTGATCTCCTCCAACAACACTCTTACTTCAGTGTCAGTGAAGTTCGCCTTTCTGGGTCTTTTTGGCTGTTTTTCCATATTCATAGGCTTAGTGAATAAGCGACTGCCACAAGTGTTTTGATGCAGTCACCTTGCAGCATCCGCCCTTGGGGTTGGCGGGAACTGAACGAGGTTAAATTGTTTACATTCTTTCCCATGTTTCTGCTATTATGTTAATAAACGATTTCGTGGATTTGTCGTTCGGCAATGTGTTTTAAATGACAGTGGATTGCAGATATTCATTACTGACAGCGACTCGGGGCGAACGTTAACGTGATTAACACTCGCGCTAGATTGTTTATATTTACTGTCTCCCGGGAGACCCGACATTAGTGACGTATGATTGACCGTCCTAGTTGTCGGATTACAGACGGAAGTAAGGCAGACAGTACCACAATCCCAAGCGCGGCATGGAATTTCCCAGTGTAAAAATAGAAACAGGCGGATAGCTATACGCCACCATATTTACGACTCGTGCATACGAAATTGGAGCCGCAGTTAAACGCGGATAGCAATCCGCGGATAGGGCCTATCCGGGTTTAACTTTTATCCGGCCTTCATGCATACGGCCCCTGGGGTCGCTTCACTAGCACCACGCGTGTCCGATGTCCGTCTGGGGTCGCTTCACTAGCGCCACGCGTGTCCGATGTTATCCGTCTGGGCCAGTATGCATGAAGGCCGGATAAAAGTTAAACCCGGATAGGCCCTATCCGCGGATTGCTATCCGCGTTTAACTGCGGCTCCAATTTCGTATGCACGAGTCGTAAATATGGTGGCGTATAGCTATCCGCCTGTTTCTATTTTTACACTGGGAAATTCCATGCCGCGCTTGGGATTGTGGAACTGTCTGCCTTACTTCCGTCTGTAACCCGACAACTAGGACGGTCAATCAAACGTCACTAATGTCGGGTCTCCCGGGAGACAGTAAATATAAACAATCTAGCGCGAGTGTTAATCACGTTAACGTTCGCCCCGAGTCGCTGTCAGTAATGAATATCTGCAATCCACTGTCATTTAAAACACATTGCCGAACGACAAATCCACGAAATCGTTTATTAACATAATAGCAGAAACATGGGAAAGAATGTAAACTATTTAACCTCGTTCAGTTCCCGCCAACCCCAAGGGCGGATGCTGCAAGGTGACTGCATCAAAACACTTGTGGCAGTCGCTTATTCACTAAGCCTATGAATATGGAAAAACAGCCAAAAAGACCCAGAAAGGCGAACTTCACTGACACTGAAGTAAGAGTGTTGTTGGAGGAGATCAATCTTGAGCATCACATACTGTTTATGGCCAACACTCAAGCTGTTACCAACAAAGTGAAAACTGACGCTTGGAGAAAAATCACAGATAAAATCAGTGCGTGTGGTGTGGCCGTGCGTTCTCCACAAGAAGTGAAAGATAAGTGGAGGGCTCTGAAAGGGGCGGTGTTGAATAAGCAAAGGCAGCAGGGGAAAACAGGAGGAGGACCTGAAGAAAAACCCCTACCATACGAGGATCTCATCCTGAATATCATTGGAGAAAATTCCAACTTGTACACTGGAATTGACGGTAAGCTTACGTCGACTAGTTTAGACTACTTCAATCACTCTTTCTCTGTCACACGTATACAAATATACGGTATATGAACTTAATTATAAAGTTTTAGCCCACATAAACAATTATGATTGAGATTCGGCCGTGACTCTGTCCTGATAAATGGAGTAAAACATTTTACAAAAGAAAAAAATACAAGTCTGCATGTTTGGTGTTGGGGGTTCGAAAATTATGCATACATGGGGAAGGTGGGGGTCATTTTCCACTATTTTGTGCGTACGTAATTTGTAGATGCTCCAATGAACGTCGCATTTAGTATTGGATTTTCCGGTCAAATAGACACCCCGTTGGTATTATCATTATTACATTTATGTGCAATAAAAAAGTGAATCTGTGGGCTAAACATGTTTGGTTTGCTTGTTTTTCAGTGGTAGGAACAGACACGTACATCGATTTACAGACAGTCACAGAGCAGACCACGAACAGCCAGAATACTTGTAAGTTCTTGTCTGATTCAGAATAAAGTACAATTTTAGTAATACAGCTTTATAAACATATAAAATAGGGGTCACCTTTTTAACATATACAGTCTGCAGTTTCAATTAAAAAGTTCTTCAGAAAAGATCCTCCTACAATTTGAAAATTCAATACTGATAATAATGATCTATGTTTCAGCTTCTGCGTCAACACTGTGTGACCCCATTCAGGGCTGTTCGCATCACTATTACACTGGACACTCCACACCTGTCCGTCCTACTTGTCCCGCTCCCACACCTGACAGCTTTCCAGTACTGTCAGTTGTGGATGCAACATACGAACATGGAGATGTATTCACCATCATAGAAGAAGCGAATGCAACACCTTGTAAGATATATGCCTCCCTCTTCTTGTCTTCTTCGGGGCCGCACGCAATGGTCCCGGAGGCATTTCTCACAACGAAGGATATTTTGATTGTCCGTCGTTTTTGCGCTCGCCAGGTCGAGATTTATAACTGAATTTGTACTCACTCGACCAATGAGTACATAGAGTACTACAGAAGTGTAGTCAACGCATTGTTCTCCAGGTTCGAAACGATTTTAATCTTGGCATCAGACGGCTACGTACATAGTAGCAATATAATCACTCACGATGACAAATAAAAATAACAGTGAAGACATCTATCACTGTAAACCGTAAAGAAAAGTAGTGAATGTAAACATCACTCAAACTGTATACAGATTCTTAAAATCTAGAAGATTTGACAATAAAATTCTGGCCGGAAATTTTGAATTCTAATGCTAAAGCAGGTATGGCCCGCCAGGACCACCCTTACTGAAAATTTGGATGCCTAAAATTCAGCATGACTACACACCTAAGTGTGAATTTAAAATAGTCTTGCCGCCCCCTTGTAAACGCTCCTCCGGGGTATTTATACTCCCAGTTTTTCAAAATCAGACGCCGTCACTAGAGGCGCTGTGATAGCTTAAATACCCAATACGCATTACTATTGGTCAATTTGTTAAATCCACCCACCCTCTCAACCACTGGACAATGACGTCTGCCAATCTTCCTTTCCCAATTTTGCAAGTTAAACTTTTGAACTCTTGGAGCTGCGCCAATTCCAGGGTTCCCAGGGCTCCTTCTCGGTTCCCCAATTACGTTGACCCTCGGGTCAGAGCAACAAATGTCAGGATTAAAGGGAAGGCTGAAGTGTCTAAACAGTACCATCAATCTTTGACACCATATGGATTGTGTCCATATCCACTTGGGTGATTTAATTATAAACCTTTAGAAACCTGTTTTTCTGTTGTTAATCTAGGCTTAACACATCGAATAATCTTCCAAATGACTTACTAAACATTAGCGCATAAAAACTAATTAAAACCAAACAGGCCTATACTTTACATTCCTCCCACACTTTTCTTGTTCAAAACAACATGTTGTTTTTAACACAACAATTAAAAAAAACTTAAAGGAAAGGTCAGTTTGATTTTGCTACCGTACGTCTAAACAACGAAGTTGCTAGAATACAATGAAGAGTATACCTTCACTAAAACAGACAATATGTCTTTGACATACGAGAAATATAAACGTTAGTACTTATACATGTACCATACAATGTACAAAGAATACAGCATCGGTAGTCATGTGTATTTTACAAGGTACCGTAAAACAAACGTCGATGCATACATGCATCATACAAAGTACTAGACTAAAACATCGATAATCACATGCATGTTACAATGCACCAGAAAATACATAGACACCGAACAGACGCAAATGATTATGTAGAATATACGCTCTACTCTATCCAGCACTGATACAAACGCCGATTAAACAAATCAATGTCCGTTGGCATATAATCAAGTGCGTATCAATAATACACAGTTGTATCTAAAAGCTACATAAACAATCATAAAATGATGCTTCACAATGTTAGGATAAACGCAAGAATACATCAACAATCCAAACAAATCACTTCATGTGCTACAATAAGTATGTCGACATCTTTAAACAGCTAGCGGTTTCGACATGGTCTCTCACGTTACGACATGGATTCTCTGTCCATTTGTGACACAATTTCGGTGTCGACACAGTACTCTTATAAAGCATTCCAACCACCACGAACAAACACAATATAACAATTGCTACAGTACAGGATACATGTCCCGGATACGTTTACCACATAAGAAAAGTACAATTGGAGACTAGCGAAAGTCAGAATACGCATTAATTCCTGTCTGTTTAAGCAAATCCTTTGTTAGAAAACCTAATTCTAACTATGCCTTTTGTGTTTCACTTGTAAACCAATAATATTCTCACGAAACTTCACTAGCTGATCATGGGTTTTAGCTAATTACTGAAAGCATTTGGTTTACCGAAGTTAATAAATACGCTAGTTTCGTCGGCTGTAGAGTCGCACTAACGTTGGCATTCACGAACGTCGATGTCGGTCGCTGGTCCAAAGAATGTTTTTGACAATAAATCGAACATGTCGAGTAATCCTCGTTATACCGTGCACTGTATATCGGGATGGACATTTGTCTTTTTAATTTCAGCGATACGTATACTCTTAGACTCAACTGTCGCGTTTGCTACGTCGTGGATCGAGTCATGTAGCCAGTCACCAATTTGAAACGTTGTATTTTAAAGCGTAATCCCGGGATTTCGGTCGGCGTTGCTATCGTAATGATAACTACCCAAGTCGCCACGTGATCTCGTCACCGCCTGTTACAAGGAATCTGTTAAGTAGATAGGATTTATAAAACGTACGTCCATATGGACGTATTCAGTCGATTTTGCAATTGCCATCAGTGTGTGAAATACACACAGAGCGCTATAGCTGCGCATTTATGTCGCTTTATTTCAGTCTCAGTCGGCGGCGCTAAGTTGCGTCGCTTTCTAAAATACTTCGTCGTCGATAATGACTCACTGTCACTGTCGAATCTGTCCGCTGCTTCGCGAGCAGTCACAGACCGTGTCCTGGGGCGGAGCGATCTGTCCGTCGAGCGTCGGGTAAGCCTGGGGTTCGGCTGTCTGTCCTCGCGGGGCGGGTCATATCCATCGCTGGATGATAAGCTGCGTTGTCGCTTACGTCGCTTAAGTCGTTTACGTGTGACCTGACCAGGCGTCACAGAGGGACCGTCTCGAATTTGATTAGGGCCAGTGTCAAAGTTCATCGGTCTGTCGTTACTGTCAGTATGGGCAGCAAGTCGTCTGCGAGTAGTGCTAGGAACCTGATGACGAATTGGACGCGGATTGCACGAGTCCCAATTTTGTTCGGGGTTAACAATTCGACATTTTTCTGCGTTTAGCACTTTGGTTTTCCCTGTCTGTTGGTGGTGGAGAGAAATAACTGGACCCCTTACTCGGGTTACTGTCCAGTGTGGGTCCCACCTAGAAGTTAGAGTCACTCTCGCTTCAGATTTAATAATCACCGAATCTCCAGGTGAAATTTGACGGGCGTTAGCTTTCCTGGCTAACCTTTCTCTGTTGTGTTTACGACTATCTTCAGTCATGGCACGAGCTATTTTCAAAGCTCGAGCCAATTCATCGAGTCGATTACCAAAAGTTTGGTCATTAGAAATACGAAGTGCCTTTTGTAGAGGCATACGAATGTGTCGGCCAGTCATCAAGAAATACGGTGTATAACCGGTGGTTGTGGAGACAGATGCGCGGTACGCAAGTAGGGCGTCGTTCAAAACACTTTCCCAGCGGGAAGGTACATTATTTACTGCCTTCTGAATCAGTTCTTTAATCGATTTATTGAATCTCTCAATTTTGCCATTTGATTGTGGATGTACTGGGGTTGTTGTGCGGTGCTCAATTCCGATTTGACTGAGATATCGTTCGAATTCAAAAGCTGTAAATTCTTTCGCGTTATCTGTAATAATCACTTCCGGTACGCCATGACGGCATATGAATCCGTTTGCAAAGGCGTTCCAAACACTTTCGTTAGTTTTGTTAGGTAAGGGGAAAGCTTCGGCCCAACCGGTACAAAAATCAATGATTGTGAGAATGTAGCGGTTCCCTGTGGGTGACTCCACTAGCGGTCCGATTAAATCGGCACCTATAATTTGGATGGGGTATGATGCAATTGGCATGTCTCCCATAGCATGGCTTTGAAAATGTCGGTTATTTGTTAGACAAACTGCGCAATTACGTAATTGTGCTCGGACATCTTTACGTAAACCTTTCCACACATAGGCTTCTGTTATTCGACGTACAGTCTTCCAGACAGACAAATGGCCACATTCTTGATGTGCGCGTGAAATGACAGCTTCTCGATAGTCTGTAGGGAGGACTAAACGAGGATATAAAGGCGCGTGTAGGTTGGGGGATTTCAGACTGTATAAAACACAGTTTAAAATCTCATAGTCATCATCGGCTTTGGCTAATTGCCATAATTCAGGAAATTCGCGGCGTTGATCCTGTGCTACTGCTTTCAAATCTAGTCCGTCATGGAGTAGTGGCAGTATGTCCGTTATGTCATCGTCATTGGTCATCAGTTCCGGGTCAAAAATATCTTCTGTATCTATCACAGCAACATTGTTATTCGCGGTATGTTTTATACGAGATAACATATCAGCGCGAATGTTGTGTCGACCGGATCGATAAGAAATTGTTGCTCCAAATTCAGCTAGAAGAATGCCCCATCTTTGTATTTTCGTGTTATTCAACGCTTTCGTGAAAAGACTCAACAAAGGTTTATGGTCGGTGTACACATGAAACTGAGACCCAAACAAGTATGCTCGTAATTTCTCAATACAGAATACAACGGCATATGCTTCCTTCTCGATCGTCGCCCATTTACGTTGTGTGTTAGACAAAGTATGACTAACGTACTGAATTACTTTCTCTACCCCGTCATCAGATTCCTGGACCAGTATCCCGCCAATCGCGTAATCACATGCATCGGTATAAAGTCGATACGGTCGATTCATGTCAGGAGCCGCCATCACATGTGATGACGTCAGTAACCGTTTCAATTCGTCAAACGCTGCTTGTTTGTCGTCGTCCCACGAAAATCTAACGTTTTGACGTGTCAAAGCAATTAATGGTTCAGCTACTGTCGCATAATTTGGTAGGCTATTCCTGTAGTAATTACACATGCCAAGCATCGATCTAACTTCTTTGACTGTAGTCGGTGGTTTCAGTTTAGCGATGACGTCAACTTTATCCGGATCTGTTGTAATTCCGTCAGCATTAAGAACATAGCCTAACAGTTTTACTTCTGGTAAACCAAATGCACATTTTGTCGGCTTAAGTTTAAGTCCGGCATCCCTAAGTTTGTCAAAGACGAGTTGCAAGTGTTTTATATGATCGTGTTCAGTTTTGCTATACACCAGAATATCGTCGATGTATACAAAGACACACTTGCCAATCAAATCAGCCAAGATCTTATTCATTTCTCTTTGAAAGAAATTTGGAGCTGATTTAAGACCAAACGGGACCTTGTTAAAGGCATAATGACCTAAATGGCATCGGAAAGCAGTTTTATGTTTATCTTCCTCGGCCACGGGCATTTGATAATAACCTGCCTTTAAATCTAACGTTGAGTAAATCGTGCTCCCGCCTACTAAATCAAAGATTTCTTGAATGTGTGGTAACGGGTAAGCATCTTTCTGTGTTACCTCATTTAGTTTGCGGTAATCAACACACAGACGAGACTCGCCATCCTTCTTTGGAACGAGCAAAATAGGGCTAGAATACGCCGAATTACTTGGGCATATAATGTCATCATCTAGCATTTCCTTAATCATTTCTTCGACTACCTTTCTCTTACTTAAAGGCATACGATACGCTTTCTGACAAATCGGAGGCCCATGTGTTTTGATACGCAAGGCACCTGTTGAACAATTACCATTTCGCTCTCCCTTGGCAGAGAAACAATCGGAATTTCGTTGGATTAAGTTGTTAATTTCACTACTGCCTGTTTCGGGCGCAATTGGACCAATGCTAGTATAACCATCTTGTAAATGACATCTTAAAGGCCATTTCTGGGAGAACCAGGTAAACACATTTCGTGTTAAATCGATCACACTCCTACCCTTTCGCAAGGAAGGATCACCCAATATCATTTCGTGTGGTAATTCATCGCACACTACTACCTCAACAGGAGAAATAATCCCTGATATAGCAACCTGTGTTTTACCACATACTTTAAGTGACACTCCACCTAAACCCTGCAATGGTCCAGAATGCTCTAGTAAACATGCACGATGCGTTCTCCTTACAATAAGGTCAAAAATGTCTCGTCTTAGAAGAGTACAAGAGGCGCCTGTGTCTACAAGGGCAGTCACCTTGATACCAGATAGAATAAGGTTGACCGTAGGCCGCCCGCTTACCTGACCTTTATGATCTAAGACGAATGCCCGTTTTCCGACAACCTGCGTTGTGAATAACGACGATGACATTCCCTAGCATAGTGTCCCGGCTTGCCGCAGTTGAAGCAAAGCAGCTGACGTCTTGTGCGGGTGTCGTCTCGAGGAACACGGCGGGTGTTCGTGTTGACAGGTGTCCCGTTACGACGGTCGTTAGTCGCGTGAGTGCACGCATCACGGGAGGCAGGGCTGCGCGCTTCGATCTTGGCGATTTTCGTGGCCAGCTTCTCCACTGTCGACGAAAGGGAATTAACCATTTTGATTAATGGCGGAGTGGAATCGGAGGCCGGCTTTCCCATCATGCCAACTTCCATCGGCTGCTCGTCCCGTCCGAGACGTGTGTAAGCGTCGTGTCGCTCACAGAATCGTGTGACGTCTACGAATGCCGCTTCTATCGTAGCAGGCGACTGCTCGACGAGTTTTCGTGCTAGTTCGTTGGATTTCAATCCTCTAGCGAAAGCTTTAATCAGGAGACGTTCCTGGTCGGCATTACGGTGTGCCGTAGGATATGCCACATCAGCGATATCTCGAAATCGTCGAGCATACTGGGCAGTTGGTTCGTAAACAGATTGACGAATTTTGTCCAGTTCATCACGTAACACAGCAGATTCATCTGGGTTGAGAAACTGGGCGGAAATATGGTTACGCAAATCGGCCCAAAGAATAGCTGCTCTTGCGACTTGATTTGCAACGATTACTCCCTCGATATATCGCTCAAGTTCAAATCGCAAAGGTCCGGAAACAGTTTTAGTTGCAATTTCTATAATACTGTCCGCACCAACCTGGTTGAAAGCCAACGTAACCTCTCGGATCCAATTTCGAACAGCGGCTGTCGTAGAACCATCGCACGTTTGTGTCTGACGTATTAAATCTCGAATTTGTTCGCGTTGTGTTCGAATGTGTCGTCTTTCGGCTTCTTGTTGTGCCAGTCCTAATGTATAGTTTTGAAATTGTGCCGCATCCATTTTGAAATGTTCGTAAACCAATTAACGTCAACAAAAAATCACTGTTCGTGTTCGTCCAATGACAAATGTGAATGAAGGAATGTTTCGTTCCGCATAGCGTCAATAGGGTAGTGAAACATCACAATTATAAGTTCGAAAGACACATACCTCTCTAATAGATCGTCGCTGGTAATCGTCATCAATGTACGTTTTAAAGTGCGCTCGTCAGTGTACGCCGAAAAATCGCTGGCGTTGCTCGCCAATGTACGCTAGTCAATGTACGCCGAAAAAAATCGCTGGCGCCGCTCGCCAATGTAAGATATATGCCTCCCTCTTCTTGTCTTCTTCGGGGCCGCACGCAATGGTCCCGGAGGCATTTCTCACAACGAAGGATATTTTGATTGTCCGTCGTTTTTGCGCTCGCCAGGTCGAGATTTATAACTGAATTTGTACTCACTCGACCAATGAGTACATAGAGTACTACAGAAGTGTAGTCAACGCATTGTTCTCCAGGTTCGAAACGATTTTAATCTTGGCATCAGACGGCTACGTACATAGTAGCAATATAATCACTCACGATGACAAATAAAAATAACAGTGAAGACATCTATCACTGTAAACCGTAAAGAAAAGTAGTGAATGTAAACATCACTCAAACTGTATACAGATTCTTAAAATCTAGAAGATTTGACAATAAAATTCTGGCCGGAAATTTTGAATTCTAATGCTAAAGCAGGTATGGCCCGCCAGGACCACCCTTACTGAAAATTTGGATGCCTAAAATTCAGCATGACTACACACCTAAGTGTGAATTTAAAATAGTCTTGCCGCCCCCTTGTAAACGCTCCTCCGGGGTATTTATACTCCCAGTTTTTCAAAATCAGACGCCGTCACTAGAGGCGCTGTGATAGCTTAAATACCCAATACGCATTACTATTGGTCAATTTGTTAAATCCACCCACCCTCTCAACCACTGGACAATGACGTCTGCCAATCTTCCTTTCCCAATTTTGCAAGTTAAACTTTTGAACTCTTGGAGCTGCGCCAATTCCAGGGTTCCCAGGGCTCCTTCTCGGTTCCCCAATTACGTTGACCCTCGGGTCAGAGCAACAAATGTCAGGATTAAAGGGAAGGCTGAAGTGTCTAAACAGTACCATCAATCTTTGACACCATATGGATTGTGTCCATATCCACTTGGGTGATTTAATTATAAACCTTTAGAAACCTGTTTTTCTGTTGTTAATCTAGGCTTAACACATCGAATAATCTTCCAAATGACTTACTAAACATTAGCGCATAAAAACTAATTAAAACCAAACAGGCCTATACTTTACAACCTGAAGCAGGACAAGAAGCGGCAGGTGGGGCCGTAAGTGGAACAACAGGTGGAGCAACAGGTGGGGCCGTAAGTGGAACAACAGGTGGGGCCGTAAGTGGAACAACAGGTGGGGCCGTAAGTGGAACAACAGGTGGAGCAACAGGTGGAGCAACAGGTGGGGCCGTAAGTGGAACAACAGGTGGAGCAACAGGTGGAGCAACAGGTGGGGCCGTAAGTGGAACAACAGGTGGAACAACAGGTGGGGCCGTAAGTGGAACAACAGGTGGAGCAACAGGTGGAGCAGTAACTGTCAAAGTTCCAACGAAAGGAAAACGAAAATCAAGTGGAAAGGCGACAGTGAAAAGTAGACGAGATGACACCGAGACTGAACTATTCGATGAATATCTGCTCAGTGAAATTTCAAAGAATAAAGCAATGACAATTTTGTTGGGAAATAAAAACAGGAAGGTCTTGCTCGAAATTGAAAAACTTGAACAAGACTTGGACACGTGAAATATGTGAACTGGCTTAAGCTAGACATGGACTCAATTCCATTGAATCAATTATATTTTCCAAAACTTGTTCTTGTTCTGTTTCGCTAACTACATATATACGATGTTTTGTTCCAATAAAAAAATTGTACAACACAATTGAAAATAATAAAAAATCCATTACATTTTCACCACACTTGACTCACACAGTGAACATTTACAAGAACTAAAAACAATTATTTGTTGTACTTCTGCTTGACGTGTTAACAATTGAACAGCTATGCTGTTTGAAAATGATTAACATAGACTTCTCTGCTGTAGCAGTGATACTGATGTTGTGGTAAAAAAAAAATTAAAATGATGGCTGATATCAGACAACGATCCTCAAAAGAAATTGCTGATAACTCGCTCGCGGGCAGCTCTACCAGCAGCAACGCGGGCCCGTTCTGACATCGGGTTGTTGGCAGAACGAAGTTGCTCTGCCTCTCCATCAGAATCAGCATCTTCTGAAGATGATTCAGAGTCAGGGTCGCTGTCACTCTCAGAGTCAGAAGGGACCTCCAATTTCAGCAGTCTAGCACGGTTGTGAAGCATGACACAGACTGTAATTACTTGACAAGCCTTGGCAGGAGCCAAACGAAGTCTGCGAAGACTGTGCCACCTTCTCTTCAAAACCCCAATGGCCCTTTCAACAGCTGTACGGGCAGAACTATGCCGAAAGTTGTATGTCCTCTGTTGACGTGTAGTGGGGTTAGGAAGAGGAGTGAACAGCCAGTCACGCATCATGTATCCGCTGTCACCGAGGATGATTCCTCTCAGAGGCTTTTGTATCTCGCTCTCAAACGCATCAAAGAGGGATGACTCGCGTAGGACGCGAGCATCGTGAACGCTTCCAGGCCATTTGGCTATGCAGTTGATGAAAAGAAGGTCTGTTGATGAATTCATGCTCATTTTCTGTTGGAGCTTGTATACGGATCTGCGTTCCGTCAATGCACCCAACTACATTGGGGAACCCGTTGGTGTCGTAAAACTTTGCCTTCGTCCTGTCTGCGTGGCGCTGATTGGGCAATCTAACGTAGTTGGGAACTTGACGGAGCAAAGCGACTGTAACTCGAGTCACAGTGCGGCTGACTGTCGACTGATCAATACCTATCAGCTCACCACATACATCCTGAAAACTGCCGCTGGCGTAGTATCGAAGCGTTACAAGCACTTGCAATAGAGGTGTCAACGAACCCGACCTATTTGCGATGTTGATGTCCCTCTCAATGTCGTCTGTGATTCCTATTATGTCATGCCGTCTGAATCTAAACTTCCTAAACAATTTCTCGTCATCGAATGCTTCAAACGGGTGGGTTCGATCTCTAAATATTCTATTCATTCTTAACATTCGCCTGCGTCGATATCGGTGTAGAATTATGGCAGCCATTTTGATTTCTGAGTTATCCGGTGGATAGGCCACTTAAACAGGGGAAAACGAGTGAATAACTTTATCCGCGTTTAAGCCCTGCGGATAGTCCTATCCGTGCGACATGCATACCGACTTTGTACATTTAACCGCCGGATAGAAGATAACCGCGGATAAGGGAGCTATCCGGCCTTCATGCATACGGCCCCTGGGGTCGCTTCACTAGCACCACGCGTGTCCGATGTCCGTCTGGGGTCGCTTCACTAGCGCCAAGCGTGTCCGATGTTATCCGTCTGGGGTCGCTTCACTAGCGCCACGCGTGTCCGATGTTATCCGTCTGGGGTCGCTTCACTAGCGCCACGCGTGTCCGATGTTATCCGTCTGGGGTCGCTTCACTAGCACCACGCGTGTCCGATGTCCGTCTGGGGTCGCTTCACTAGCACCACGCGTGTCCGATGTCCGTCTGGGGTCGCTTCACTAGCGCCACGCGTGTCCGGTGTGCGCGTGGTAATATGATCGTTATTAGCCACAGAAACACAACAACCGCGTCTGTGTCTAGAGTCCTGTCAGCCAAATAGGGTAGTGTACTTTTTAACAACACTCAATTATTCATTACAAACCGCAGCTTCAAGGCGTTGTCATCTCGGTAATGGTAACACAAACACAACAATGACGTCATGTGTTGGAGAGTTTGCTTGGTCACAGCCCACGCTAGTGAATAACTAGATCAAGCATAAAATAGATATTGAAGTGCACGAGGCATACCCTAAAAAACCCTAAAGTTTTCCACCTGCTAATCAATTCTTGTTAAGTATTTTTGAAGCAATTGTGACTTTGACATCTAAGCAAGACATTCGATTACTTAAACTGTGAAATTACAGGAATTACGGGTTTGTCTTGTGGTCGCACTCCCAAGTCAAAATGGGCCTCACCATACATACATACATTTTTGTTTCCGACGGGCCTGATTTCAGGACACTCGATGAAAAAAAATCCGGCCAATGTAACGGCGGGGGTGCCCGGGCACCTGGGGGGACACCCCCTGGATCCGTTCAGGAGCAGTGTAAATGTGCGTTAAAAAAACCCCAGAATTGACAGATAGCTGACAAGGATGTGCCATATATAGATGAGCAATGCCTACGGAAGGCCTCGATTATCCAGACTCGTTTGTCGCACACTTCATCGCCTGGACCCAAACCGCCCTTTTCATTAGGACGGAAATTATGCGCCCAGATTCTATATGCATACATAATTAGATTACTTATTAGGCTCTCATCTGGAGATTTGGGCTAACTCATCAAATAAGACTGAACTGTTTTCAATAGATACGATGCAATTCAAATCCACTTTAAACTTTGATTATACTTGCATTGACACAGCTGTCACACTGAAAAGTTAAATCATGTAAAGTAAGTATATTGTGTAGAATTTCGTTAATGACTCTGATTGGCTGCTGGTGCTTCGTGTAACACCTACACAAAATGGGTAACAGTGAAATCAAGCCTACGAAGCCAGACTTCTCGTTGAGTTCACGAAGGCGAGCGAGAGTCGGGGAGACTACGGTTGGCAATCTTGTTAAATCGTGTTAAATCTTGTTAAATCGTGTTAAATCTTGTTAAATCGAGTTGAATATAATTGTGACGCCACGCAGCCGACCGGGAATCAGCAGTGGTCTGTTATACAAAAGTGGCTCCCCCTTCTGGAAGTATCGCGAAACCGTTACGGATACCTGCATACAAAAAAGAGCATAGACACGTTCTAAAATGCATAACCAATGTCATACCTGCAAACTCTCGTGTTTTTGGCGTGAGTCTCACGCATTTCTAACTAATGTCACGATCTCACACCAGGGCTTACTATCTCACGCGTCATTTAAGATTTATAGTTTGATTGCATCTGTTTTCGATTCTGGAAGCTTTCCGAAAGTTTTGCTACCAGCAGTGGGGTCTGAAATGCTGGAAATAGCTGCATTTTGGTTCTACATTATAAAAATGTTCAGGGGAGTTCAATACCACCAACGAGAGGGAGCAGAGCCCCCTCTCGTGAGGGCGCAGAGGCCCCTCTCGTGAGGGCGCAGAGTCCCCCTCGTGCTCTCCCCCTAGGGCCTTCGGCGCTGGTCGGGACCTCAACCCGCGCTCCGCATCAATAATCTCACATATTGCGAACTCTATGGGTTGGCAGCTCTGTAATGCTCATAGCTATACATTTTACAGAAACTAGACCATGACATTAAGAAAATGTTTTGTTTGAAATACGTACACGCCAATTACGTACACGCCAATTACGTACACGCCAATTACGTACACGCCAATTAGTGACGCTGGTTCTAATTAATATTAAGCACAGTCCTGTATTTTCTTGGAGCTACGTAATCATATAAATACATAGTTATTATTAAAAAGAAATAAATATATTTCAATTTTCCTTTTTCAGACAATGTAACAAACATTTAGAACTTAGTCTCGCTTAATCTGACACTAGCTCTAGATGCAGAGGCGTGGTGTCGTTGTCACCCACTGTCACTACTCCACTTGTCGTTGTCACCCACTGTCACTACTCCACTTGTCGTTGTCACCCACTGTCACTACTCCACTTGTCGTTGTCACCCACTGTCACTACTCCACTTGTCGTTGTCACCCACTGTCACTACTCCACTTGTCGTTGTCACCCACTGTCACTACTCCACTTGTCGTTGTCACCCACTGTCACTACTCCACTTGTCGTTGTCACCCACTGTCACTACTCCACTTGTCGTTGTCACCCACTGTCACTACTCCACTTGTCGTTGTCACCCACTGTCACTACTCCACTTGTCGCATCCCGGATGAGATTTTAATTACCTACTATGTATGCGGCCAGAATCTGAGTGCATACATAATTTCCGTCACAATGACAACCCCACTCTGCGTCCAGGCGAAGATGTGTGCGACAAACAGTGGCGCCACAGCGCGGAGATTGGATAATCGAGGTTATTTAGAACTACGCTCCCAAATAGTGTCAATGATCACAATGCTATTAGTGGTTCGATACTTGTAAACCCGCTAGGTGACATCATTATTTAAAAGTAGACCTTCAGGCTTCAATATTTTACAGCTTCCTCGGGAAAGATATGTTGACGTGTTTAGCACGTCCGTTTAACGGAAGGACCCGAATATCATTGACATCATGTCCGTTTAACGGAAGGACCCGAATTTCATTGACATCATGTCCGTTTAACGGAAGGACCCGAATATCATTGACATCATGTCCGTTTAACGGAAGGACCCGAATATCATTGACATCATGTCCGTTTAACGGAAGGACCCGAATATCATTGACATCATGTCCGTTTAACGGAAGGACCCGAATATCATTGACATCACGTTGACAAGTTGCAACAATGAAATTCCGCACCTGTAAATACATTCATGTTGTTAATCCTAATGGATTACACTGATGACATTGTTCTGTTCGCTGACACGATACGAGAAGAAGAACCTTTACTTCGTAAATTGAAAAGTTCTTCCAAATCATCTGGAGTATTTCTCAACCCAAACCAAACAAAGTACATGCACATCAAAACGTCTGCTAATGATAGTGTACACTCGTCAGATGGGAGTCAAATTGAGAATGTAGAGGATTTTAAATACCTTGACTCCAACACAAACTCATAACATGACATTCAGTGTTGAAAAGCCCAGGCTTGAGCAGCAGCTCACGCCATTGACAACGTTTGGAGAGCGCCCATCTGCAGATTCACCAAATTGAAGATTTTTAGGACGACGGTCGAACCGATCCTGTTATATGGATGTGATTCATGGTCGCTAACACAAACAAACATGACCAACCAAGAACTGTACGGCTCCCTCCCACGGATCACATGACCAACCAAGAATTGTACGGCTCCCTCCCACGAATCACATGACCAACCAAGAATTGTACGGCTCCCTCCCACGGATCATCACCATCGTGAGACAACGATGTCTTCTTCTGTCAGGTCATGTGATGCGTCATGACGAAGTAGCCAACGACGTCCGGCTCTGGAAGCGCGGTGGCCGTCGGAGAAGAGATCGATCAACAACAACTCAGCAAAACATCTTAGAGAAAGACACGAACCTCAGCGGGACACATTTACTAACTGCAGTGAAGAACTGAAAGGAAGCTGGAAGGAAATCATCACGTCACCACGTAAAGTGGACGACATAAGTAAGAAAAGTCGTTAATCGTAGGTTTTTTTAGGTTTATTTGTGATTATTGTTTTAGTACAATAAAACAAAAACATTGTAGAAGCAAATTTTTGCCACTTTATTTATTATCCATACTTCCCATGATTCCCAAGAAATTGAGAGGTTGTTCAGAGGAAACAAGCACGCCATCTAGCGAGTGTAGGCCAGCCATAAAAACCAAAACATATTGATAAGGTGGTGTATGGTGTTGCCCTCTGGCGAATGGAATTAAACATCTCCTGGCAGTTAATCTTGGGGAATAAGTTTCTCGATTTGCTTAATCTTGGGGAACAAGTTTCTCGATTTGCTTAATACTACATTTTCGTTTTAGCTATTCATTGTTTCCGCTTTTAATAAGTGTCCAGGAATCTCAGTGCAACAGGCATCCCTGTTTCAACTCTTTCGTGATGCGACAAATTACGATACAAGATATACCCTACAACATATTTAAAGTATTTATTTATTAAACATTACCAACTATACGGAAATGCACAAGTATATACAAATCTTCTTGGAATGGATGACATCATTGTCCTTAAATAAATACATAAATAACTTTATTATTCTTCGCGGAACGTTGCAGTCGCTCATTCGCACTGTCATACACGTATCATATAAATATCATAATATCTACGAAACACTTACTACAGCTGTGTTCTATGAACCCACATGCCTCTGCAAATCAGCAGCAGGATAGTTCTCTTTCTTCTGCAGATTTGCAAACTTTGTTTTGTAATAACATTTTACTCATAATTTGCATTGTTACCTCGTTGGGTCTCCGCTTCAAGGAATATTGCCTGTCCAATGTGTACAAGAACTCGCAGGATAAACAGCAAACAACTACAAAGCTGCCAGCAGCTGCCTACTCGATCACCATATGAACAGTTCAACGGGTTCTTGTAACGTCGTCTTATCAGATGGTGTTTGTGATCCTCGCGGTATCTGTCACTAGTCGAGGCCCCACGGCACAAAAAAGCTTACGAAGAAATGTCGTTCACGATAACATTGAATCGTGTGCTAACAAAAGCGGTCTTGACGTCTGGTTTCTGTATTAACAAATAACCTACTGATATTGGAGACATGCGTTTTTCTTCAAAACAATAGCCGTGCCACAAAGGAAGCGTTGTTCCTAAAAGACTTACATTGTACTATGTTGTTGCACTCAGAAGCACAATGCCCTTCGAGGCGTATTCACAGTTTATGTACATTGGCCTTTCGAAGATGTTTAAGTGCAGATTTTATGACCGACCGTCCTTAGTTCTGCACAGTAAATGCCCATCTTACATAGTTGTGGCTGCACAAAATGGCCGTCTAACTTTGTCGAATGTTCAAGCACGGATAACCTAAAATATCGTTAAAGAGTAGCACATTTGGCAGTTTCTAATACGCTGGCGGCTTCGAGTTTCAGCAGGAGAAAGAGACAGTCACTGGGTTATTGGCAGCAGTGTTTTTGTTGTCGGATTGCACGCAGGCGTAGGTTGATGAGCCGTCGTCGGGTGAACAAAGACGGCGGCGTGTTCCTCGCTACCACCTCGGATGGCGGTCTCGTGAACGTTCGCGCGGCGGGTGGTGACGTCATCACGTCGCCATCTGCTGGCGGAACGACTAACGTGAACGCAGACAGATAGAGCAGCGATCAGTGCCACGTCGTCTGTATTCTCAGTGCGAAGATGCTGGAAAGCGAAGTTGCCCGAATAAATAATAGCTGTTGGCGTTTATTAGCATTTTGTGACTTTCTAATGGTTTTTCCACAACGAAGGTACACACACACACGCACGCACGCACGCACGCACGCACGCACGCACGCACGCACGCACACACACACACACACTTTGCATTGGAAATTATTTCGTCCCAGACATACAATATATTTGCTTGTACTGAACGACTGATTATGTCATTCGAGATTATGTTAAGCGGAGTCCACTGTACATATCTATGACGGACGTATCAAGATAAGATGAACGTATAACGGCAAGGTAAGCGTATAGCGATAACATAAACGTACAACGGTATGTTGAACGTACAACGGTGAGTTGAACGTATAACAGTATGATGAACGTATAACTGTAAGATGAACGTATAAAGTTAAGATGAACGTATGACGGTATGACGAACGTATAACGGCAAGATGAATGTATGACGGTTTGATGAACGTTAAACAATAAGATGAACGTACGTGGACAGATGGCCTTCTGTACTCTCTTGGCGACCAATCCTCCCAGCTTCTTGTAGCTCTTCACCAGGAACACGTGTTGCCTGATCGGCCTCGTCGCCAGCGCGTACAGGTCCTTCTTGTTGAGCTTCTTCCCGACGCCGATGATGAACAGCTCGATGTCGCCGTCCCTCTTCGCCCGCTGCGCCTGCCGCTTCGCCTCCTCCAGACTGCCTTCTGCCTCGTCGACGATGATCACCCCGATGCGTTTGGCCTTCTGCCGGGCGCCGTTCGTCAGATTGAAGCTCTCCTCTCGCATGTATTTGAGCACGCTGGCCGTCGACGCCTGTTTGGTGATGAACGTGTCGAGTTTCTCGAGGACGGCGTTCTGTTTCTGGTCGGTGTCCCTCAGCTCGACGGCGTCCACAGAGTCGCACTCCTTCGGCACGAGACCGACGCGCACCTTGTCCTCGGCGATGTCAAGGCCGCGCGCCACCTTCTTGAAGAACGCCATCGAGCGGCGAGTGCTCTTGGCCGCGGCGACCGGCGAGGTGGCGAAGACGATGTCAGCGAGGACCGCGTCGCCGCACACTGCGGAAAGAGAGGGCGACATGTGTCAACGATGTGGACACTGATGTCCATACGGCAATGTTGAGACGCACAGTGGAGTATTTATGATCTTACAAAGGGAACGGGAGGTCAAAGGGGAAGGCCAAAGGAAGGCCAAAGGGAGGCCAAAGGGAGACCAAGCTTATTCACCCATTAGTTTGCCATTCAACCACGTACTGGCGCAACAGGTTATTCGCGGAAAATTCATATCACGATGCCAAAAGGGGACCACGGCCCAATGCCCCTCCAAAAAAAATAAAAACGCCGCTTCCTACGTGGACGGGTCACTGTTGTGAATATAGCATTGTAAAAACGTGGCCGGGTCACTGTTGTCAATACAGCATTGTAAAAACGTAGACGGGTCACTGTTGTCAATACAGCATTGTAAAAACGTAGACGGGTTACTGTTGGCAATACAGCATTGTAAAAACGTAGACTGGTCACTGGCAATGTGAGTCTAAAACCATTGATGTTTTATCACTATGTGGACAGCAATGCTGTATCATAATATAATATGACACAAGTGGCTTAAGTTCTACTAGCGAGTTATTATTATTGTTCTCATGTTATCTCGTGTTATCTCATGTTATCTCACCTGGCTCGGGGAGCGACGGCATCGTCGTAGCGCCGATCGACGATGGATCGTCGATAACTGCAAGGAGACAATAGGACCAGTCAGGAACACAATAGGACCAGTCAGGAATACAATAGGACCAGTCAACGAGATAATAGGACCAGTCATCAAACACGTTAAAAGTGTTGTGGACCATACAATCAAGAAACTGTTGCGGAGATCATGGACACAGATATGTTGACACACGGACACAAGACACCGTCAGTGTTACTGGTGTCGTGCTGAGTGCCTCGACGTCGCATTGTCGCAGAGGCACCGGTCCGTACTCAGATTGTTATGTTCGCTTCGTCCATCGAATGAATGACGCTACACAGAGTGTACACGCCACCGGTATGTTGTGTGTGCACACTCATGTACGACACATTATTAACTACTAACCTATCAACCCACATCGCCTGGGGCGACGCAACCATTACTCCTCGCCCGTGTGTTAAGTGAACAACGTTCACGGTAAATAATTCGTGGTATTTTAACAGACCACCGGTCGTAACTGGTTCTCACACAATTGATGGGTCCGGGTGACTTACATTGTCCGCGAGAAGAAGACGTTACTATTGTACTTACAACGTTAGCAACAAAATGTCCATGTGGCAACGGTCCAGACGAAATGTTATTGACGAAAAGACTTATAATGAGATCATCTGTATTTAAATAGTTATAACCTGGTTCATACAAACAGTATGCAAACAACGTTCGGTGCGCGCGTGCGCGTGTGCGTGTGCGTGTGTGTGTACGTAGTGTGTATAGTTCTAGGTTTAATATATTCCGCTAGGTGGCAGCACGATGGTCGGTTTGGTAACAACCGTGGCGTTTGCCGATTTTCTACCGTCCTGTATTTTGTTATCATTCAGTAATCTTATTTCTCGTTAAAGTACAGAACACTACGATATCATATTATAATAGGTTATGATGCTTAGAAAGTTTCACCGGCACTGTTCTATAGCGCCAGTGTTTAGCGAAAGTTATTATGCATAGAAATAATCAATATTTGAGGAGACTTGGACAACAACACTGCATATGCACCACCAGTGCACCGGCGAAATTATCTGAAAATACAGATTTTTCAGTTAACAAATGAATAAAGAAGACATTTCCGAATACCAACTGACCTTTGCACGTCTTGATGGCGACGATGTCCTCGATGTAGAGAAGCGCGTTGTAGTCCTCTACGGTGAACACGTAGTGATCATGCGGCTCGCTGGCCAACGAGTACAGCTCCGAGTTGTCCGTGCTGTTGCCGACGCCGATGGCGAACAGGTGGATGCCCTGAGCGTGCGCCTTGGCCGCCTCCATCTGCGTGATCTGCGGGTTGTTCGACTTGCCGTCAGTGATGACGATGGCGATGTGCGGGATGTCGGGCCGGGCGCCGTTCTTGCCCGTGAACATCACCGTCCTCATGTAGCGCAGGGCCGACGCAGTGTTCGTGTCACCGCGGATGTGGGCGATGTTCCTGCGGAGGATCGGGGATAGATCGTTATTTCATTTCCGGGTTCATGTAATGCGAATAACGCACCAGTGATGTTGTGATTGTTGATACTATGTGTGAGGATACAACATATAAAGATAAAGTGAACGTATAACGGCAAGGTGAACGTATAGCGATGACATGAACGTACAACGGTATGTTGAATGTGTAACGGTAAGATGAACGTATAACAGTACGATGAACGTATAACGGCAATATGAACATATGACGATATGACAAACGTATAACGGTAAGATGGTCGGAGGGTTACATTTCTGGTGGCTGACGGGCAGCAGGTGGGCGCGTCAGTAACGGAAGGATTCCCTGTGTATGTAGACAATATCCTCATGTCGTTGGCAACGTTTGACAGCTAGCATCTTCCAGGAGACACCGCGAGAAAGGGTGAATGTAGGAAAACATATGAGAATGGGCAGAAGAAGAGGCAAGGCTAGAACCTATCTAGTTCCCGCTACGACGTGGTGGCTCGTTTGTACAAATGTGTTATTTAGTTTCGATGAAATCATCGGATAAACTATGATTGTGTCTTTGGAATTGTGACTGGTCCCAGTTTGACCAGGAGTCGGCCGCCATTTTTAAGCAGTGACCAATCAGCGACCGACATCAGGTCCGTCCGGATCTTTTATCAAAGCTTAAACCGGGAATGGTGCTAGTCGAGATACAGGTCGCAGTGTCTAGACATGTCGCTCTTCTAAAAGTGTACACATTGACATAAATTAGCTGCGCAGTGTCACGCAACACGGTGTTGCCGAACAATTGGGGAACAAATCGCGTGTGTGTAGACCGGCTTAACTTACTTTCACAGCATACTTCCGGAGTAACGGTTTGCTTGTAGCAACGAGTATCTCACCTGATGGCTCGGCGGACGTCGTGTTCCGACTTGTGGCTGTTCAGTTGGAAGTCGACGAAGGCCCAGTTGCTGAATGAGACGACGCCGATGCGAATCGAAACTTGCGAGACGTCGAACATGTCGACAACCCCCTCAACGAAGCGCAGTTGTTTCGGGAAGTCTCTCTCCCAGATACTCCCGGACGAGTCGAGTAGGAAGACGATGTCGGCCGGCTTCGTGCCACATTCTAAAAGGACAACGGTGCTGATTTGTAATATGAGGAAAGATTAACACCATTAAAAGTACATACGTTAAAATGGAAGACCGAGACTGAGATGGGAGGACTGAGTGAAGGAAGATTTAGCGGGAGTGTGCGGGAAGTGGAAGGGATTGGGAGGGGAGTGGGAAGAAGAAAAAAAAATCGACGATCTGCATCATCCCACCCCACATCGGGGGTAAAGAGGAGAGCAACAACAGCATAAGAAGAACGGAGATTGCGCGGGGATTTGATGGAGAAATGTAAGAAGAATGTAAACCAGTTTTGCATGAATCTCAAATATCATAGTAAGACATTCAATAAACAACAACGCGTGAAGTGAAATGGGCAGTTTTTCTTCAGCCGAGAGTACAATAGCGACGTTTCTACTGCATGGAGAGGAAAAGCAAATTTTATGTTATAATAAAAATACATGTTCCATGTGTTATACAGTGGAATCCGCTTAATGGAATCACATCCTATCAGGGCAATTTGATTCTATAAAGCGGCTGATTGACTTGAGCGGCGAACTTTAACACAGTCCGAATATGGACTATCTGATTCTACTAACCGGCTCAATCAATTATCCGCGATTCTGTTACTCGGGGTGAACTGTACATCAAATCAATATTACCGTTTAAAACAGTCGGACGCGGTACTATGTAAAAGCAAACTGCAATTATATTCCGAACATATATACGGTGATTGAGCGTGTGGAAGGTGTGAGTCCACGGAAACACGGTGATTGAGCGTGTGGAAGGTGTGAGTCCACGGAAACACGGTGTTGTCGTTGTTGATGCTGCATGTTGATGTTATGAAATGCACAACGCAATTTGACATTCCTATAACTGAATTCTTCGGCTATATCAGGCGCAGTCTGCCGTTGAGTTGCCGCTGCCGTGTTTAGTCTCGCCCTGTCGCCGCCTCTTCGTCTTGTCTTATCGTGTGCGGAAGTGCACCAATTTGTCGAATATAGTTTTTTTTTAGTTCGCGCCGGAAACTCTCTGGCAAATCGCGATAAAAACCAACTCAGCCGTTCCTCGTCAAATACCATCGCCGCTGGAAACTCAACCCAATGAAGATTCGTCATTCCTAGAATTCCGGCTTCCCGTTCACGATACGCTCGTGCTTTGGTTTGTTTAGCCTATAAAGTGCGAGCCCAGCTGGTTAAATGTCGCGTGGGCGGGCGGACGCGATATTGCCTGGATAATCAATTATGGAAGCGTTAACACCTAACTGCTTCGTTGAGAGCAAAAAAGACGTGATCGACGGCGCTAGATGGGGTGACTGGCACGGGTCGACCACAGCAACAAAACTAACTTTGTGCTCGCAAAAAATAACGTACTTTATTTTCCCACAGAGCGACCAACAGGTGTCACCTTTTCCAATTGCCGCTCGCCTGCGTGATTTTGCCTTCTTAAATATCTAGCACGGTGCACATAAACTTAGCGGCATGGCGCTTTAGTCGCAAAGCCAAAAAGAAATATGACGTCATTTATGTTTAATCAAAGCCGTCGTAGACCACCGCGTGAACATTAAACCCCAAAACATCGGGCGGCCGTCTCAAAATGAAGATCGTTATATTCCCCATTTGCATGTCTTGAATAATTAATCACCCAGAATTT
This sequence comes from Lamellibrachia columna, assembly GCA_963662155.1. Classification (NCBI taxonomy): domain Eukaryota; kingdom Metazoa; phylum Annelida; class Polychaeta; order Sabellida; family Siboglinidae; genus Lamellibrachia; species Lamellibrachia columna. The sequence continues at coordinate 63,736,846 of OY759262.1, forward strand.
AGCCGAATGTAAGTTGATAAAGAAAACGATTTTCTCTCCAAATGCTTGGTTACTGTTTTTAATTAACATATGCCTGCCCGTTTGCTCGGGACAACCCAAACATCTCGTACAAGTATCGTGCCGGACGGGTAAGTTAAAACTTTTTTTTATGATTTGTTATTTCTACCGATCATCGTCATACCAGCTATGACCTGAAATTCGCAACGATTCATATTGTTTCACGATGATTCGAATTTGGAAAAATCCGTTGATGTCATTACGTCCCCTGCCATTTTACCTGCACTGCCACGATCGAGTCTAAATCCTTGGTGTGGTCGGCGGAAACACAGATGCACGACCTTTAAAACGGACCGAATCTTGATCATACCACGCATAAATGAAACGGAACGTGAATTGTGTAACATAATTTCCGTGATTGAATTGAATAACTAACATACCGAATGCATCAACCTGGTGTAATTGGCCGGGTATAAAAAAGTGCTGCTATGATTATACTGAAAGTTTTATTGGGGGGAGTGGTACAAGTGAATGTTAGCGAAAACACGGTGTTTGGACAATGCATACATATTCAACTTTCCGCTGTGTGTTTCCTTCATCATCGTGGGAGTGATTCATCGCGGTAGTCGTTATCCAAATAAATAAGCCGAGTGCGCAGACCATACATATGTCATTGCATGTAAATCCGTGTAACAGAACACTACTGAGTGGCGATGGAATGCGTAAAGGTTTCCACAGTTGATGGACATGTTGTTAAATAAACACCACACTAAAGCGTGTGACCATATGTAACGCCGAGACAAACGTTGACAGCCGGACTGATAGCTTGACCCGCATTGGAGCCGGCTAACAACAGGTGACGTGTCGGGTGGCAAATAATTCCGGCGAGTTTTAAATGGCACCTGAACACGCTATAGTGAGCCATGCGTGACGCGCTGGTTGGGCGGTTATGTGAGCTGTGTTGATTTGCGTAATTGAATGGTATTTGCAAAAGCAGATGTAATATTTGAAATGACCTGTATGTGTGATATTATTTCAACACATCGATGTATGATGCTACACGAAAAGTGTCATTTAATCTCAGACCCCCCTCCCTCGTAACATGAAACTTTGAATTACATCGACCC
>OY759262.1:63742969-63759263 GCA_963662155.1 Lamellibrachia columna
ACTGATGGGCAGCAAGCTGCGTTCCACTACGGGCTTCGGGTTTATCCGTTTTGTCATAGATGACGTAAGCTAAGGAGTATTATTGCAATCATTTATCGACAGAAAAACAGAAACGACTCTTCAGTGGCAGATGACCGGCGGCTCAGAAAGGTCGCATATTTGGAATGTGTTATCATCGCATGTGCAGTAACGGAACACTCTTCTATGTATCGTGTTCACCGCGCAACACAATCTCCTGGGTGCATATATATTACGTGTCATTTTGTATAAGGGTTGGCAGATTCTTCATTGTTTAAAGCCCATTTCCCACATAGAACTTACACGTATTTCTACTTCTGGTTACGAGCGAACACAAGTTCGATAGTCAACTAGGGTCATAAATATTGTTACTTATCCTTTTATGTTGCCTCTGAATAGTTGCCGAAACCATGCTAGCCTGCTAGAATGTTATTTAAATGTGTAAACAACACGCGCTGTTATCCGGGACTAAATGCATATGTGTGAACACACCATAAAACTACATGTCAGTCCCGGACCTTGCCTAACACAAGCAAACAGTTGGGCCAGTAGGCCATCGAATCAGTGGGTTCATCATAAGGCATCTATGAAATGTGCACACTCGGAGTCTCCTTGCCGCCGTATCGGAATACCCGATAACACGTCGGTTGGTTAGTGCAGAACCAACTGACAGTTTACTGGTATGTGTTATTCTTCTGTAGACGAGGAAACTTGGTATCTGCATGCCTTCGACATTATTATGTCGTGGCCCTTCACCGACTGATAAATTAAACAATAACGTGTCTCGTAAATCTACATGTACTGGACCTCTCGACCATAACAAACGACGTGTCATCAAAGGCATCTGAAACTGGCATGCACACGAAGACGGTTTCAAGACATTCCACGATAATCAAATACCAGAAACATCGTAAATATATATAGCAAGATATGTTAACACAACAACAACTTCACCTGGCGCAAGGACAAATAATTCGTCGGTTTGTTGTGACATTTCAGGCATTTGCATATATTTGGCAGGCAACTTCTCCTAACCATGTGTAGTTCTCTAAAAACATTAGTACTTGTTACTGTGAATAGTTTCACGATGACGCCCGATCTTATACGCCGTGTATTGACGACATGTAATAAACTTTGTACTGGTTGACATTCATACTCAGCACTGCGGTGTAAACACAAAGGCCTGCGCAGACCTCACACATGCGACGTGTCTACGTCATTGCACGGATGACAACATTGTCCTCCTTCTGTGACGTCACTGGTTGAGTTTCAGACGTGACTTCCACAAGGGCGACGCCCACATAAAACACGAATGCAACAAACATTAATTGGCAACAGAAGTACAGCTGTAGAAGTCTTCTAGAATGTTATGTGACCCGTACACTGTAGGGCACATGTACGAGGATGCTCTACAACCTAGAAGTACAGCTGTAGAAGTCTTCTAGAATGTTGTGTGACCCGTACACTGTAGGGGGGCACATGTACGAGGATGCTCTACAACCTAGAAGTACAGCTGTAGAAGTCTTCTAGAATGTTATGTGACCCGTACACTGTAGGAGGGCACATGTACGAGGATGCTCTACAAACTAGAAGTACAGCTGTAGAAGTCTTCTAGAATGTTATGTGACCCGTACACTGTAGGAGGGCACATGTACGAGGATGCTCTACAACCTAGAAGTACAGCTGTAGAAGTCTTCTAGAATGTTATGTGACCCGTACACTGTAGGAGGGCACATGTACGAGGATGCTCTACAACCTAGAAGTACAGCTGTAGAAGTCTTCTAGAATGTCATGTGACCCGTACACTGTAGGAGGGCACATGTACGAGGATGCTCTACAACCTAGAAGTACAGCTGTAGAAGTCTTCTAGAATGTTATGTGACCCATACACTGTAGGAGGGCACATGTACGAGGATGCTCTACAAACTAGAAGTACAGCTGTAGAAGTCTTCTAGAATGTTATGTGACCCGTACACTGTAGGGGGGGCACATGTACGAGGATGCTCTACAACCTAGAAGTACAGCTGTAGAAGTCTTCTAGAATGTTATGTGACCCGTACACTGTAGGAGGGCACATGTACGAGGATGCTCTACAACCTAGAAGTACAGCTGTAGAAGTCTTCTAGAATGTTGTGTGACCCGTACACTGTAGGGCACATGTACGAGGATGCTCTACAACCTAGAAGTACAGCTGTAGAAGTCTTCTAGAATGTTGTGTGACCCGTACACTGTAGGGCACATGTACGAGGATGCTCTACAACCTAGAAGTACAGCTGTAGAAGTCTTCTAGAATGTTATGTGACCCGTACACTGTAGGAGGGCACATGTACGAGGATGCTCTACAACCTAGAAGTACAGCTGTAGAAGTCTTCTAGAATGTTATGTGACCCGTACACTGTAGGAGGGCACATGTACGAGGATGCTCTACAACCTAGAAGTACAGCTGTAGAAGTCTTCTAGAATGTTGTGTGACCCGTACACTGTAGGGCACATGTACGAGGATGCTCTACAACCTAGAAGTACAGCTGTAGAAGTCTTCTAGAATGTTGTGTGACCCGTACACTGTAGGGCACATGTACGAGGATGCTCTACAACCTAGAAGTACAGCTGTAGAAGTCTTCTAGAATGTTATGTGACCCGTACACTGTAGGAGGGCACATGTACGAGGATGCTCTACAACCTAGAAGTACAGCTGTAGAAGTCTTCTAGAATGTTATGTGACCCGTACACTGTAGGAGGGCACATGTACGAGGATGCTCTACAACCTAGAAGTACAACTGTAGAAGACTTCTAGAATGTTGTGTGACCCGTACACTGTAGGAGGGCACATGTACGAGGATGCTCTACAACCTAGAAGTACAGCTGTAGAAGACTTCTAGAATGTTGTGTGACCCGTACACTGTAGGAGGGCACATGTACGAGGATGCTCTACAACCTAGAAGTACAGCTGTAGAAGTCTTCTAGAATGTTATGTGACCCGTACACTGTAGGAGGGCACATGTACGAGGATGCTCTACAACCTAGAAGTACAGCTGTAGAAGTCTTCTAGAATGTTACGTGACCCGTACACTGTAGGGGGGCACATGTACGAGGATGCTCTACAAACTAGAAGTACAGCTGTAGAAGTCTTCTAGAATGTTACGTGACCCGTACACTGTAGGAGGGCACATGTACGAGGATGCTCTACAACCTAGAAGTACAGCTGTAGAAGTCTTCTAGAATGTTATGTGACCCGTACACTGTAGGGGGGCACATGTACGAGGATGCTCTACAACCTAGAAGTACAGCTGTAGAAGTCTTCTAGAATGTTATGTGACCCGTACACTGTAGGAGGGCACATGTACGAGGATGCTCTACAACCTAGAAGTACAGCTGTAGAAGTCTTCTAGAATGTTATGTGACCCGTACACTGTAGGGGGGCACATGTACGAGGATGCTCTACAACCTAGAAGTACAGCTGTAGAAGTCTTCTAGAATGTTATGTGACCCGTACACTGTAGGAGGGCACATGTACGAGGATGCTCTACAACCTAGAAGTACAGCTGTAGAAGTCTTCTAGAATGTTATGTGACCCGTACACTGTAGGGGGGCACATGTACGAGGATGCTCTACAACCTAGAAGTACAGCTGTAGAAGTCTTCTAGAATGTTATGTGACCCGTACACTGTAGGAGGGCACATGTACGAGGATGCTCTACAAACTAGAAGTACAGCTGTAGAAGTCTTCTAGAATGTTATGTGACCCGTACACTGTAGGAGGGCACATGTACGAGGATGCTCTACAAACTAGAAGTACAGCTGTAGAAGTCTTCTAGAATGTTATGTGACCCGTACACTGTAGGGGGGCACATGTACGAGGATGCTCTACAACCTAGAAGTACAGCTGTAGAAGTCTTCTAGAATGTTGTGTGACCCGTACACTGTAGGGCACATGTACGAGGATGCTCTACAACCTAGATGTACAGCTGTAGAAGTCTTCTAGAATGTTATGTGACCCGTACACTGTAGGAGGGCACATGTACGAGGATGCTCTACAACCTAGAAGTACAGCTGTAGAAGTCTTCTAGAATGTTATGTGACCCGTACACTGTAGGAGGGCACATGTACGAGGATGCTCTACAACCTAGAAGTACAGCTGTAGAAGTCTTCTAGAATGTTGTGTGACCCGTACACTGTAGGGCACATGTACGAGGATGCTCTACAACCTAGAAGTACAGCTGTAGAAGTATTCTAGAATGTTACGTGACCCGTACACTGTAGGAGGGCACATGTACGAGGATGCTCTACAACCTAGAAGTACAGCTGTAGAAGTCTTCTAGAATGTTATGTGACCCGTACACTGTAGGAGGGCACATGTACGAGGATGCTCTACAACCTAGAAGTACAGCTGTAGAAGTCTTCTAGAATGTTATGTGACCCGTACACTGTAGGAGGGCACATGTACGAGGATGCTCTACAACCTAGAAGTACAGCTGTAGAAGTCTTCTAGAATGTTATGTGACCCGTACACTGTAGGAGGGCACATGTACGAGGATGCTCTACAACCTAGAAGTACAGCTGTAGAAGTCTTCTAGAATGTTATGTGACCCGTACACTGTAGGAGGGCACATGTACGAGGATGCTCTACAACCTAGAAGTACAGCTGTAGAAGTCTTCTAGAATGTTATGTGACCCGTACACTGTAGGAGGGCACATGTACGAGGATGCTCTACAAACTAGAAGTACAGCTGTAGAAGTCTTCTAGAATGTTATGTGACCCGTACACTGTAGGAGGGCACATGTTCGAGGATGCTCTACAAACTAGATGTTACTTTGTCTGAACGTACTATTGTAGCAAGCACGTGACATGTAGCATAATCAGTACGAACACAGCTAGTTTCTTGGTGTCATTGTCAAGATCTGTTTAATGCTAACTGTTTTCTTATATACAAGTTTTCCCTGCCGTGAGAGATAATAATGGTCGTGTGGGAAGAAGTCGGACTGCTGGAAGACAGAAGTGAGATGATAATATAGAATTGGTATAAAAGAAAGAAGGCCTAAATAAGTACTTCAGTTCAGTGTTTACCAGGACAAATATAAATTCATTAACAGTGGCCGGCTCTTGCTGGTGTCATACATACGATACGATACGATACGATACGATACGATACGATACGGTACTATACTATACTATACTATACTATACTATACTATACTATACTATACTATACTATACTATACTATACTATACTATACTATACTATACTATACTATATGATACCACACATTTGTCTCCTATCATGAATTCCCGTTTAATTGGTCCAAGAAAACAAAAATAAAGAAGTCTTTGATTTTGTAAACGTCATAGAACACTGGGTTTGTGTGCACAGTGACCGACGACTAGTTCACTTAACGACCCGGTTAGGCAAATATCTCAAACTGACCATTCAGCTTCTCGGAACCAGTATCGATGTTACGAAACCCGAAAACAAAGACTTAATAAGACAATATTTAACAAGATTGCCACCAAAGCAAACAAATCCAGACAGCAAGTGGACTAGGAAGTTACTGGCTTATCGAGAGTCCAACAATTCTCATCCGTGTGTAGGCCGACCGTCTGGTGTATTTGTCAATTTCTTTTGTAAGCCTATTCACGCTACTAGCACCAAAGCAATCAGTAGATAACTTGATCAATGTATTCATTGTCTCCTGTGAGAACGAATACTTTCTGATATCTTGTCTACACTGTTCCTTCACTTACGTTACTTCGTGTCCTGCCGTTCTTCTGTCTTGTCTACACTGTTCCTTCACTTACGTTACTTCGTGTCCTGCCGTTCTTCTGACTTGTCTACACTGTTCCTTCACTTACGTTACTTCGTGTCCTGCCGTTCTTCTGTCTTGTCTACACTGTTCCGTCACTTACGTTACTTCGTGTCCTGCCGTTCTTCTGTCTTGTCTACACTGTTCCTTCACTTACGTTACTTCGTGTCCTGCCGTTCTTCTGTCTTGTCTACAATGTTCCTTCACTTACGTTACTTCGTGTCCTGCCGTTCTTCTGTCTTGTCTACACTGTTCCTTCACTTACGTTACTTCGTGTCCTGCCGTTCTTCTATCTTGTCTACACTGTTCCTTCACTTACGTTACTTCGTGTCCTGCCGTTCTTCTGTCTTGTCTACACTGTTCCTTCACTTACGTTACTTCGTGTCCTGCCGTTCTTCTGTCTTGTCTACACTGTTCCTTCACTTACGTTACTTCGTGTCCTGCCGTTCTTCTATCTTGTCTACACTGTTCCTTCACTTACGTTACTTCGTGTCCTGCCGTTCTTCTGTCTTGTCTACACAGTTCCTTCACTTACGTTACTTCGTGTCCTGCCGTTCTTCTATCTTGTCTACACTGTTCCTTCACTTACGTTACTTCGTGTCCTGCCGTTCTTCTGTCTTGTCTACACTGTTCCGTCACTTACGTTACTTCGTGTCCTGCCGTTCTTCTGTCTTGTCTACACTGTTCCTTCACTTACGTTACTTCGTGTCCTGCCGTTCTTCTGTCTTGTCTACACTGTTCCTTCACTTACGTTACTTCGTGTCCTGCCGTTCTTCTATCTTGTCTACACTGTTCCTTCACTTACGTTACTTCGTGTCCTGCCGTTCTTCTGTCTTGTCTACACAGTTCCTTCACTTACGTTACTTCGTGTCCTGCCGTTCTTCTATCTTGTCTACACTGTTCCTTCACTTACGTTACTTCGTGTCCTGCCGTTCTTCTGTCTTGTCTACACAGTTCCTTCACTTACGTTACTTCGTGTCCTGACGTTCTTCTATCTTGTCTACACTGTTCCTTCGCCTACGTTACTTCGTGTCCTGCCGCTCTTCTATCTTGTCTACGCTGTTCCTTCATTTACGTTACTTCGTGTCCTGACGTTCTTCTATCTTGTATACGCTGTTCCTTCGCTTACGTTATTTCGTGTCCTGCCGTTCTTCTGTCTTGTCTACGCTGTTCCTTCGCTTACGTTACTTCGTGTCCTGCCATTCTTCTGTCTTGTCTACGCTGTTCCTTCGCTTACGTTACTTCGTGTCCTGCCGTTCTTCTACCTTGTCTACGCTGTTCCTTCGCTTACGTTACTTCGTGTCCTGCCGTTCTTCTATCTTGTCTACGCTGTTCCTTCATGTACGTTACTTCGTGTCCTGCCGTTCTTCTATCTTGTCTACACTGTTCCTTCATTTACGTTACTTCGTGTCCTGACGTTCTTCTATCTTGTATACGCTGTTCCTTCATTTACGTTACTTCGTGTCCTGACGTTCTTCTATCTTGTCTACACTGTTCCTTCGCCTACGTTACTTCGTGTCCTGCCGCTCTTCTATCTTGTCTACGCTGTTCCTTCATTTACGTTACTTCGTGTCCTGACGTTCTTCTATCTTGTATACGCTGTTCCTTCATTTACGTTACTTCGTGTCCTGACGTTCTTCTATCTTGTCTACACTGTTCCTTCATTTACGTTACTTCGTGTCCTGACGTTCTTCTATCTTGTCTACATTGTTCCTTCGCTTACGTTACTTCGTGTCCTGACGTTCTTCTATCTTGTCTATGACCGATTACGCAGATTGACTGTAACATATATATATATATATTTCTTACGATATATATATATATATATATATATATATATATATATATATATATATATATATATATATATATATATATATATATATATATATATATATATATATATATATATACATATTTATTACATTTTGTCCAAGCTGCGTACAGTGTGAAATGAGGCCTAACCATTGCTTTACGCAAAGGTATGATTAACTACTTTCGCTACATGTTATATTACTCCTAATCAACCCAAGAATGTGATTACCATTTGAAGCTGCAATCTCACATTGCTCTGATATTTTCAAGTTTGCACTAATTGTTAGTCCTAAATTATATTCTTCAATGGTTGTACCTAGAGCAGTGTAGACATTAGAGCATTAGAGCATTAGAGCATTAGAGCATTAGAGCATTAGAGCAGTGTAGACCTTTACATTTCCCGGCAGTGAATAACATCTGTCATTTTTTAGACCATTTGACTAATTTGTCTAGATAATGTTGTAAATGTTGTTTATTTCCATCGTGTTTAACCTTTCTAAACACTTTTAAAAGAAACGTAAGTTAGTATATTGGCTACAAATCTCCAATGAAACTTAGGAACATTACTGCATTGATCAACCCCTTGTAACAGCAATTTTTATTTCAGCGTGCCCTATAGAAAGACTCGAAGAACGTGCCTCCTGATATGCCAATAACGTTTCCGGCATTACTTCGTCGTCTGTGAATTCAACTGCGTCCGTATTGTTGACCAACGCACCACCTAATCACTCCCTGCTTAGCACCAGCAATTAACACTCCCACGGGTAATGACGTAAGCAACGCAAAAACAAAGATCTTGGTCTACACATGTTTTGTCCATTTGAATAGCCGCAGAACCACAGAGAAGCCACAAAGCCGCAAGCCATTTATTAAGGCGGGTCGACCAGAAGTTGACGTGCTGCTTTCTTGCTAGCGCTTGTGTTTTAGATCTCTGCTGTGCGGAGACCGCACGAACCAAAGAGCGGCTGCTACAGGCTCCCCGTCACGGATGTCGTCGGTAGATCGACCACCGCAAGTGTCGCTCGCGTGTCGCAGAAAAACAGCGTCCCCAGACGGCGAATTGATCCGTCCTGCAGCTGCTGATGTTAGACGTGGAATCTGTTATTTTGTGTTGCTTTCCGATGTACAACCTTTTGGAATTTTACTTTAGACACATAACGTCGTGGCGACTGTTAAGAGATTGGTGCTGAAACTATTACTTTCGTACAATACTTTGACCGCGTTATGACTGTAGACCACGTGCTGTCTGAGACATTCTGACAAGACAAAGAACATGTTTATTTTAGTTACTGACACATATCTTATACGGTCATTCTCCAGTTCTCTAACTCACTCGTTCACACACTATATTATCTTTCTCACGATGTGCGTGCGTGCGTGCGTGGGGCGGCATGTGTTAAGCACACGTTAAGCACACGTTAAGATCACAGCATGCAAATATTAACCACATAGTACGATCTCACTTCGAGCGAGCGTGTGTTCGCCTTCGTGTTCGCGTGTGCATGTGCGTGTGCGTGTGCGTATGTGCGTGTTCGTGTGTTTTCATCTCTTTCTATCCCTCTCTCTTTCTTGTCGGTATCACCACCACACCGCCATCATCATCAATATCATCATTATCAGCGTCATCATCATTATCATTATCATCATCATCATTACGTAGCGTAACTTTACACTGTTTCGTCGGCCCTTCTAATAGTGTAACTTCGTAGCAGAGTTTTACACTGTTTAGTTGGCTTCTCCTGCACTGGGGATGGATGGTGCAAACGTCACCGTAGGTGTTGTTCTTCGCCTGTGAACACTAATATATTTCCATCAACCTTGAAACGAGAAAGAACGACGACACATTTCCATTCGGTCGCCCAACAACAACAAATCGTGCCAATAGTTTGGCAATTCTATTAATTATTGGCGAGCAAGGAGAAGTAATATTTCTCCAGGTGATCTGTGTACCTGATGTAATTTGTCATATGTCTACATATCGTGTCATTAGCCAGAGGTTGACATTCGGATAGACACGTCACTTGACTTATGATGCTCAAGAATGTTTGGTTGCGTTTGAAAAACTCTGGCTGTCAGTTGCCTTGTAGTCTATCATGGTCAGACGTCAGTAGCGGAAGTTTGGTCGCAATCGTCGCGAGAGAGAGAGAGAGAGAGAGAGAGAGAGAGAGAGAGAGAGAGAGAGAGAGAAACAGGGGCTACGTGGTTTATGAAATACCGTTAAGAAACTGTCTGATCCCTACACACTGACAAGTGAAAGAGACGGCAGCAGATGTACGAAGCGTGAAATGTATATGAACGAAATGCGAGACAGTATGGGAAGGCTGGGCTTTGACACATTCTTTAACTATTAGCCGAGGACGAATTAGGAACATCTAGGTTAGGAATAAATGTTAAACTTTGTTGAACGGAGTTTCGGTCTACATGTTGTTTCACGTCGTTATGAAGATAAGAGAAAGATACGATAAAGATATGATAAAGATATGAGAAAGAGGACACAGGGAACAACTCGCAGTTTTCGATTTCTTTGAAGATTTTCATTCATTAAAGAAGAAGTTCCAAGTGAAATTGTGGATTGTAGATAACAAATTCAAATGGAGGTGTCCTATATCAATGTTGCGTAGGGCCCTATATCAATGTTGCGTAGGGCCCTATATCAATGTTGCGTAGGGTCCTATATCAATGTTGCGTAGGGCCCTATATCAATGTTGCGTAGGGCCCTATTTCAATGTTGCGTAGGGCCCTATATCAATGTTGCGTAGGGTCCTATATCAATGTTGCGTAGGGCCCTATATCAATGTTGCGTAGGGTCCTATATCAATGTTGCGTAGGGTCCTATATCAATGTTGCGTAGGGCCCTATATCAATGTTGCGTAGGGCCCTATTTCAATGTTGCGTAGGGCCCTATATCAATGTTGCGTAGGGTCCTATATCAATGTTGCGTAGGGCCCTATATCAATGTTGCGTAGGGTCCTATATCAATGTTGCGTAGGGTCCTATATCAATGTTGCGTAGGGTTCTATATCAATGTTGCGTAGGGCCCTATATCAATGTTGCGTAGGGCCCTATATCAATGTTGCGTAGGGTCCTATATCAATGTTGCGTAGGGCCCTATATCAATGTTGCGTAGGGCCCTATATCAATGTTGCGTAGGGCCCTATATCAATGTTGCGTAGGGCCCTATATCAATGTTGCGTAGGGCCCTATATCAATGCATATCAAATCTGGGCAATATCAAATGCTGTTGTGTTCCACATAATATGTGAAGACAAGCAGTGGGTATACCGGTAGCTTTGTGTCAGTGTCCTATTGTGTCAGTGTCCTATTGTGTCAGTGTCCCATTGTGTCAGTGTCCCATTGTGTCAGTGTCCTATTGTGTCAGTGTCCCATTGTGTCAGTGTCCCATTGTGTCAGTGTCCCATTGTGTCAGTGTCCCATTGTGTTAGTGACCCATTGTGTCAGTGTCCCATTGTGTCAGTGACCCATTGTGTCAGTGTCCCATTGTGTCAGTGACCCATTGTGTCAGTGTCCCATTGTGTCAGTGTCCCATTGTGTTAGTGACCCATTGTGTCAGTGTCCCATTGTGTCAGTGACCCATTGTGTCAGTGTCCCATTGTGTCAGTGACCCATTCTGTCAGTGTCCCATTGTGTCAGTGTCCCATTGTGTCAGTGTCCCATTGTGTCAGTGACCCATTGTGTCAGTGTCCTATTGTGTCAGTGACCCATTGTGTCAGTGTCCCATTGTGTTAGTGACCCATTGTGTCAGTGACCCATTGTGTCAGTGTCCCATTGTGTCAATGTCCCATTGTGTCAGTGTCCCATTGTGTCAGTGTCCCATTGCAGTAGCTCATGTAAGGCGGTGTTTGCAGCTCCCGCTACGTCAGCGCAATGAACTGAAATTCAAAACTCGCTTGGATACGACGTATGTGCAACATACTTTAATGTTCGTGTCAACAGGAGCCAGTCTGGGGCAAATGAATCTTACATTCTTCTAACGGCACCGAGCAGGATCACACAATAGCCACAGAGCAGAGAGGGCGGTCCCATCATTACTAAGCACCTGCGTGTTACCCAATTTGTTTTATTAGTGGTTGGTTTGGTTGGAAATCCTGTCACCCCGTGTCACCCCTCTCACACTGTTTGCGTGTTTCAGTGCGAAGCTGACAGTTAACATCGTGACTCCCTTGCAACACCCGCGTTCTAGCCCCGGCATTGACAATACCGTTGTTTGAAGTCGAAATGCATACAATATTCTGATCGGTTTCGCTTTAATGACGCGCGTGCCAGCGCAGGTGTTTCAACCATCGGCCCCATGCCGAGATCTTCCCACTCGTTTTCAACCCACTTTCTCGCACCCTGTGCCTCGTCGGCGCAGAGCGGCAACATTTCAGTGTCATCTGCCGGTATGCGATTTCAACACCTCTCTCGAATCACGTAATCGCACACCTGCGCCGCTCATCTCTACCGCGCATGGCCTGATTGAAAACACAGACGGTGTTCGGCATAGAATTACGCCGGCATTTCATTACGCCAGACGGGAGATCTACAGCCGATATCTGTACGATCGGAATTCCTTCGTTGTGAAGGACGACAATGACTGCTTTAATATATTACCGTTGGTTATGGGTATGTCATACACACCTGCCAAGGAAAAATATATAAATAACAGGTTTCGTCAATGCTTTGGTGTAATATGCGCTGTGTTGAATGGCTGAACTGGTCCTACTGCGTTACATCGAACGGGGTAAATCGGATTACTGCATTCCATACATGGTACATCACAGTCACACATGATGCATAATAAAGGAGGTTTAGCGACCTTGGTTTTGTGACCTTCATATAGTCCGTTAAAACATACCTGCTCAAACGCTGAACAGTCGTGTTAATACATTTCAAGTAGCACCCGTAGACAATGTTTTTTGTTTGTAGACTCTTCAATGTGACAGAACACAGTGACACACGCCGGCCGAACACGTGCGTTGGTGACACGTGACGTAAGAGCGAATAGAGATATTCCCGGCCGCGTACGTGTTTTTCGGGGTTGTTTGGAACATTATTAAAATGAAATAAACGCACGCCATAAACACATAACTTGCGCTACGAACTCTCAAACGGTTTACGTACCGAAGTATTTCTGCGATTGTAGGAAGTTAACGTTTTACGTAGCGAACATTTGTTGATTTACTATAAAAACCACTAAGAACCCTTTATATACGGGGTATTTCGAAAAAAATAAAGGCGTTACGTTTCATTCGTGGGGTCGTAGATTAATCCCTGAAAGTTTGGCGCCCGAGGTGCCGTCTAGGAGGAGCACGTGAACAAACATAGCTAGCTCGATTATACTTAGATATCATTCAAGCTACATGACAGTGAAATTATGACGTTTTTGTGATGAGAACGGTACCACCAGGTGACGTCATTCGGGCGTTGATTACGGACAATATCTCCCAACATTAGTCTTAAATCTTAGGTTAATAGAACTGATACGTTATTGTATCGGAACAGTCAAGCAACAAAGTTGGTGTTATGCCCGCGAGGCGTACGTCTCGTATGCCTAGTCGTTCGTGACATGAACACACGCACGCACGCACGCACGCACGCACGCACGCACGCACACACACACACACACACACACACGTGTTAGTATGGTTTCCAGTCGTGTTCTTGACAGATTGGTTTTACACTTGAAAATCAACCAAAACGATACAATCAAAACATTTGCCAAGGTGTGTGGGTGTGTTTCGTATTTCCTTTACATGAATGACTATACTGTCGTGTTGTTGTAGTAACCTCCACGAGACACTGCCGCGGTCGCTGGTCCCGTGGCTGTCAGTGATACCCGTCAGGAGGTGACCTCCTCGTGCAGTTCCATCAACGCAGGGGTCTCGACAGCTGGAGCAGCTGGGTTCAACCATCCGCGTTGCCCCAGGACGTCCTTGTCAACGCAGTCTCGTGACAACCGCGGTCTTGTGGGAGACACCCGCGGCGAGCCGCGGAGGTCCGACAAATAGCGACGCCGTCACCCGATACGACGCAACCTCCGCTTCGGGGCCGATCTCACGGCGAGGATGCGAAACCTTCCGACCGAGTGCGTCCTGGCGTTGTCCCGGCGTCCTACACGATGATTGATCGAACAATTATTTATGCACAAGATGGTTCAGTTGGTTCAGTGACTTCAGACGTCACCCGAACATTCGAGCAGAACAGTGACCTGCTGTGTCAAATGATATGAAGCGTGAAGCGCAGTAATCGTCGGTTAATTTGTTTACTTTTTAGCGACGTTTCTAGGTATTAGTCTCGTTATCAAACATGTCACGTGGTCGCACAAGATGCTCAATGCGTGTGTGCGCGTGCATGTGCGTGTGTGTGTGTGTGTGTGTGTGTGTGTGTGTGTGTGTGTGTGTGTGTGTGGGTGTGTGTGTGTGTGTGTGTGTGGGTGCGTGTGTGTGTGTGTGTGCGTGCGTGTGTGCGTGTGTGCGTGTGTGCGTGTGTGCGTGTGTGCGTGTGTGTGTGTGTGCGTGTGTGCGTGTGTGCGTATGTGCGTATGTGCGTATGTGCGTGTGTGCGTATGTGTGCGTGTGCGTACGGGTGTGTGCGTGTGTGTGTGTGTGTGTGCGTGTGCGTGTGTGCGTGTGCGTGTGCGTGTGCGTGTGCGTGTGCGTGTGCGTGTGCGTGTGCGTGTGCGTGTGCGTGTGCGTGTGCGTGTGCGTGTGCGTGTGCGTGTGCGTGTGCGTGTGCGTGTGCGTGTGCGTGTGCGTGTGCGTGTGCGTGTGCGTGTGCGTGTGCGTGTGCGTGTGCGTGTGCGTGTGCGTGTGCGTGTGCGTGTGCGTGTGCGTGTGCGTGTGCGTGTGCGTGTGTGTGTGTGCCCATGGGTTAGTGCGTGTAGGCCCACTGTATGACTTACCACTTATCAACTCTCCGCTTATCGTCCGGCGATTTCCGTAACCAGCTCACTCTATTCATCACGAAAGAATTCCCGCCCCGATTCTAAACGCGGGATTGGTTTAATACCTCGCCCCCGTTCCCACAGTCAACACCGTATCCCGGTTAATGACCTAGTTGCCCCGGAAGACGGGCTGGGGCACATACCCTTTCTTATGGTGTCGGTCCTTTTATTGCTGTTCGACATCAACGACATTTCTTCTCGCCCACTAGATACGCATGCCCCAGACTACCTTGTCTAGGCGAACCAAATCCTTAAATCCCACATCTGCATGTCGCCCACATCTGTCCACGGGCGTCTCGTGGGGGGCAACTCCGCCGCGCCTCTGGGGGGTGTACAACGAGTATCCTTCGTTATGTGATATGCAACTACATAGACCAACTACATAGACCAACTACATAGACCAACTACATAGACCAACTACGTAGACCAACTACGTAGACCAACTACGTAGACCAACTACGTAGACCAACTACGTAGACCAACTACGTAGACCAACTACATAGACCAACTACATAGACCAACTACATAGCGGTCTTCGTATAATTGAAATGCTCCAATTCTCTTAACGTTTTTATCTCAAGGTGAATCTAAATTGACAAAAGTAGACGTCACGCTTTAATATGTATTGCAGTAGAACTTATACGTCATGCCTTAATATGTATTGCAGTAGAACGTATACTTCACGCTTTAATATGTATTGCAGTAGAACATATACGTCATGCCTTAATATGTATTGCAGTAGAACATATACTTCACGCCTTAATATGTATTGCAGTAGAACATATACGTCATGCCTTAATATGTATTGCAGTAGAACATATACTTCACGCCTTAATATGTATTGCAGTAGAACATATACGTCATGCCTTAATATGTATTGCAGTAGAACATATACTTCACGCCTTAATATGTATTGCAGTAGAACATATACGTCATGCCTTAATATGTATTGCAGTAGAACATATACTTCACGCCTTAATATGTATTGCAGTAGAACATATACGTCATGCCTTAATATGTATTGCAGTAGAACATATACGTCATGCTTTAATATGTATTGCAGTAGAACATATACGTCATGCCTTAATATGTATTGCAGTAGAACATATACGTCATGCCTTAATATGTATTGCAGTAGAACATATACTTCACGCCTTAATATGTATTGCAGTAGAACATTTACGTCATGCCTTAATATGTATTGCAGTAGAACATATACTTCACGCCTTAATATGTATTGCAGTAGAACATATACGTCATGCTTTAATATGTATTGCAGTAGAACATATACGTCATGCCTTAATATGTATTGCAGTAGAACATATACGTCATGCCTTAATATGTATTGCAGTAGAACATATACTTCACGCCTTAATATGTATTGCAGTAGAGCAAATATGTCACGCCTTAATATTGCAGTAGAACATATAGCATCAGAAATTGCATAAAAAGGGAAATCGAGAAAAAACGAGCATGTATCACCAATCTTCCCCGCTTTTCGATCATCGTCATCTCTCCTTTTCAGTTCGACTAGCGGCGACTCTTTTACGGGACACTGCGGCACTAAATGGATTAGTTGGTTAATAATGATATCCATACAAAACATGTAACTATTGTGTTCTTCCATCTCTCCATATCTTCGAAAATGCGTATGTTTGCATTTGTCAAAAAATAAGCTAGTTTTACGACATATAAAACTCGCTTTACGGCAATTACAGGG
>OY759262.1:63761963-63796963 GCA_963662155.1 Lamellibrachia columna
ATTTCGACTGCAGCCGCAGCCGCCGCCGCCGCCGAAATCTTTGTATGAGCACAACTAACGGTGTAGAAATAAGAAGCTTCATTGAACGTCAACTGTTTTCTGAGATTAATTTGTCCGTTAATGGAGACGCGAAGCGATTATTAGTTCCTCTTCAATGCCTCACCCTATGATACGTTTGAACGACAACATCATTAGTCTGTGTGTACATCAAAAGATATGTTCAACTTGAGACGATATAATGTTAATTACATGTACATCAAAAGATATGTTCAACTTGAGACGATATAATGTTAATTACATACATACAACGTTAAGGCTACAATCCTATGGCGACGATCGCCGGTGTTGTGGGCTGTATCGCTTGTCTCGTATCCTCGAACAAGGCGCACGTAGTTATATCTCCGAGCCATATCTATGTATGTGAATAGCCGTTGGTTCTTGGAAGTACCAGGGGCGGAGGACACTGCCAACTATGCGTGGCAACGACCCAAATTGATTCCAGAGCCTGTTGCATGTATAATTCTGATACAAAACAAAAACGGAAGCCTGGACAATATTATGGCGTGTTCGTTTATAATAAATACATAATTATTACTTTAAGCTACACTTATAGATATAACTTGGCGTCTCCTCGTGTTTGGTTCTGCGCCGAGGAAGCAGCAAAAAAATCGCTCGAAACCAAACATCATGTAGATATGTGATTGTGCTATCAAACAATATTGAAGCGCAACTCGCAGCCCGAGACAACATTCTGTAAATAGAAGATTAACAATGCACCACTGGCGTGTCGTCTTTGTTTAGTGTATCGGAACACGTTCTTGACCTATTTATTTGTCAGCCATCATTGTGGTATACACATTCAGAACAGTGATGTCACCTGCTACGAAACGCAGTAATTATAGGTTTGCCGTAGCCTAAGCGTCGAGCGTCAGACACATGACGCAGTTGCTCTATGATGTTACGATCTGCTTCGTTAATTTTACGACCAGAGGACGAACGCTGCAATATCGACCGTATATACAAAGATAAGCAGCATATTTTCCCAGTGAGATCACGATCTGCTTCTATGACCAAGCGATGAATACTGCGATATCGTTTTACCACAACTGTTTAGCACACTCGCTCACATCCACACGCCTTGGTGATATACTCTGCTAATATCCCTGATTCATCTGTCTCCAGATTCCTAGTAGAACATACGCGTTGCCAACATTAGATCATTTAAATTACGTTCATACTCACTAAGACTGATGAACTGCGTGTTCAGTTACTCGCACTGCCCATGTTTATGGACGTCAACAAAAACTACGGAAATATTTGCTTGGAATGTTATTTATAGTGAATGAATAAGCAGAGACAGCATTCTTCTCGTCGTCGCACGTTCCGCATGAGAACACTCGCCAAAGGTTGACGTGCCTATAGTGACCTTCATTACTACCGGTTTGAGTTATGTTCTTAGAGAATGCATTGTCACTTGTGAGAACGGTGTAGGTGCCGTGCCGGGTCTTGCGAAGTTCGTCTTCGCCAAACCACTGGAGACTGTTGGTCGCTGTAGTGATATATTCGCCCACTCGCCTGTTCCTCGGCTGGCACTAAACTGCTCTTAATTTCTATTTTATTGGTGCAATGCTCAATGGCACTCAAGGAATATGTCCCCAAAGCAACACATTCCACACGGCATGTGCACAAAAAACCCATTGGTGGTGTCACGAGTCCTACAATTGTCGTCCAATTTGCCCGTCTTTGCTAGAATGGGTAAAAAAAAATTAAATTTTTATACACATTTTTAAGCTACAGTCGGAAACTGTCTCATATATGAGGATTAATTTGTTCTCATCGAGAGAAAGAAGAGAAAGGACACAGTTCGTTAGCTACTAATTTCCAAGCCTATTCACGTTACGTTTTGAAAACTAGCGTTTGATTAGTTGCACATTGCGATAACCAAATCAGTTATTTATGTTTAGTTTCATTAAAAAATATTCAAAACTATTCGTTTAATGGCGTTTGATCGCAACGGAATGCAAACGAATTCCAACACCCATATTTTAGTACGTATTAAGTAGACATAATGTTTTTTTAATATATTGTACAAATCGTATATCTTTATCTTGTTTTTAAATTCAACAGCAATCGCAACAATAAATAAATAAAAACTTAAATCTACGGCTTCGTCTGTGCGTAGTCTGGGCCCATTCGTGTGCGAGGCGACACGCGACATTTTGACACAGACATACAGACAGACATCCATCTTGCCACACTTGGTGACACGCATAGTTTATTATACTAAACAGTTAATACGATTTTATTATCATGGTAGAATAATTGTATTAAGCAATCAAGCGTTACATTTCATTAGGTAATGTGACCTGACTTATATATTTTTGCATATCGTTTTCGTCACACAAACAGAAGCAACGTCATCCACCCCTCTCCACTGCATTTTAAACCTCTAGATTGGTTTGTTCAAAGAACTATTCGTGTTACTGACTAGCAAGACATTTCCAGACATGCAAGTGGCAAGAAAACACACGGTCATTCAAAAGGTTAATTTTATTTGTTGTTAAATATTGTGTCGTGATAGTCTCGCCCCGGTAAACAACGCGATATACAAGGGAAGCACTTTGCCCCACATAATCTACGACCTCACGGCCAAATGTTGGCATTGCAACAAAATGCTACCTTCATTTATCATGGCCGGACATTTCTCTGACTTCCAGTGCATGTCGGATAATGCATTGTAAGAGATTTGCAGTTTGTTGAGGGTTCCTTGCAGGGTGCTGGCCGCACCACTTGACCTACTCCGCACTCTCTGTGTCCTGCCCCTCTTCTGTCTTCCATGCCCTCTTTGTCGGTCTCTCCACACACATTCTCTGTGTGTCCTGTCCCTCTTCTGTCTTCCATGCTCTCTTTGTCGGTCTCTCCACACACACTCTTTGTGTGTCCTGCCCCTCTTCTGTCTTCCATGCTCTCTTTGTCAGTCTCTCCACACACACTCTTTGTGTGTCCTGCCCCTCTTCTGTCTTCCATGCTCTCTTTGTCAGTCTCTCCACACACACTCTCTGTGTCCTGCCCCTCTTCTGTCTTCCATGCTCTCTTTGTCAGTCTCTCCACACACATTCTCTGTGTGTCCTGCCCCTCTTCTGTCTTCCATGCTCTCTTTGTCAGTCTCTCCACACACACTCTTTGTGTGTCCTGCCCTTCTTCTGTCTTCCATGCTCTCTTTGTCAGTCTCTCCACACACACACTCTCTGTGTCCTGTCCCTCTTCTGTCTTCCATGCTCTCTTTGTCAGTCTCTCCACACACACTCTTTGTGTGTCCTGCCCCTCTTCTGTCTTCCATGCTCTCTTTGTCAGTCTCTCCACACACACACTCTGTGTGTCCTGCCCCTCTTCTGTCTTCCATGCTCTCTTTGTCGGTCTCTCCACACACATTATCTGTGTGTCCTGCCCCTCTTCTGTCTTCCATGCTTTCTTTGTCAGTCTCTCCACACACACTCTCTGTGTGTCCTGCCCCTCTTCTGTCTTCCATGCTCTCTTTGTCAGTCTCTCCACACACATTCTCTGTGTCCTGCCCCTCTTCTGTCTTCCATGCTCTCTTTGTCAGTCTCTCCACACACACTCTTTGTGTGTCCTGCCCCTCTTCTGTCTTCCATGCTCTCTTTGTCAGTCTCTCCACACACACACTCTGTGTCCTGCCCCTCTTCTGTCTTTCATGCTCTCTTTGTCAGTCTCTCCACACACACTCTCTGTGTCCTGCCCCTCTTCTGTCTTCCATGCTCTCTTTGTCGGTCTCTCCACACACACTCTCTGTGTGTCCTGCCCCTCTTCTGTCTTCTATGCTCTCTTTGTCAGTCTCTCCACACACACTCTCTGTGTGTCCTGCCCCTCTTCTGTCTTCCATGCTCTCTTTGTCAGTCTCTCCACACACACTCTCTGTGTGTCCTGCCCCTCTTCTGTCTTCCATGCTCTCTTTGTCAGTCTCTCCACACACACTCTCTGTGTGTCCTGCCCCTCTTCTGTCTTCTATGCTCTCTTTGTCGGTCTCTCCACACACACTCTCTGTGTGTCCTGCCCCTCTTCTGTCTTCTATGCTCTCTTTGTCAGTCTCTCCACACACACTCTCTGTGTGTCCTCCCCCTCTTCTGTCTTCCATGCTCTCTTTGTCAGTCTCTCCACACACACTCTCTGTGTGTCCTGCCCCTCTTCTGTCTTCCATGCTCTCTTTGTCAGTCTCTCCACACACACTCTCTGTGTGTCCTGCCCCTCTTCTGTCTTCTATGCTCTCTTTGTCGGTCTCTCCACACACACTCTCTGTGTGTCCTGCCCCTCTTCTGTCTTCCATGCTCTCTTTGTCGGTCTCTCCACACACACTCTCTGTGTGTCCTGCCCCTCTTCTGTCTTCCATGCTCTCTTTGTCAGTCTCTCCACACACATTATCTGTGTGTCCTGCCCCTCTTCTGTCTTCCATGCTTTCTTTGTCAGTCTCTCCACACACACTCTCTGTGTGTCCTGCCCCTCTTCTGTCTTCTATGCTCTCTTTGTCGGTCTCTCCACACACACTCTCTGTGTGTCAGTCTCTCCACACACACTCTCTGTGTGTCCTGCCTCTCTTCTGTCTTCCATGCTCTCTTTGTCAGTCTCTCCACACACATTATCTGTGTGTCCTGCCCCTCTTCTGTCTTCCATGCTTTCTTTGTCAGTCTCTCCACACACACTCTCTGTGTGTCCTGCCCCTCTTCTGTCTTCTATGCTCTCTTTGTCGGTCTCTCCACACACACTCTCTGTGTGTCAGTCTCTCCACACACACTCTCTGTGTGTCCTGCCCCTCTTCTGTCTTCCATGCTCTCTTTGTCAGTCTCTCCACACACATTATCTGTGTGTCAGTCTCTCCACACACACTCTCTGTGTGTCCTGCCTCTCTTCTGTCTTCCATGCTCTCTTTGTCAGTCTCTCCACACACATTCTCTGTGTCCTGCCCCTCTTCTGTCTTCCATGCTCTCTTTGTCAGTCTCTCCACAAACACTCTTTGTGTGTCCTGCCCCTCTTCTGTCTTCCATGCTCTCTTTGTCAGTCTCTCCACACACACTCTCTGTGTCCTGCCCCTCTTCTGTCTTTCATGCTCTCTTTGTCAGTCTCTCCACACACACTCTCTGTGTCCTGTCCCTCTTCTGTCTTCCATGCTCTCTTTGTCAGTCTCTCCACACACACTCTCTGTGTGTCCTGCCCCTCTTCTGTCTTCCATGCTCTCTTTGTCGGTCTCTCCACACACACTCTCTGTGTGTCCTGCCCCTCTTCTGTCTTCCATGCTCTCTTTGTCAGTCTCTCCACACACACTCTCTCTGTGTCCTGCCCCTCTTCTGTCTTCCATGCTCTCTTTGTCAGTCTCTCCACACACACTCTCTGTGTGTCCTGCCCCTCTTCTGTCTTCTATGCTCTCTTTGTCAGTCTCTCCACACACACTCTCTGTGTGTCCTGCCCCTCTTCTGTCTTCCATGCTCTCTTTGTCGGTCTCTCCACACACACTCTCTGTGTGTCCTGCCCCTCTTCTGTCTTCCATGCTCTCTTTGTCGGTCTCTCCACACACACTCTCTGTGTGTCCTGCCCCTCTTCTGTCTTCTATGCTCTCTTTGTCAGTCTCTCCACACACACTCTCTGTGTGTCCTGCCCCTCTTCTGTCTTCCATGCTCTCTTTGTCAGTCTCTCCACACACACTCTTTGTGTGTCCTGCCCCTCTTCTGTCTTCTATGCTCTCTTTGTCGGTCTCTCCACACACACTCTCTGTGTGTCCTGCCCCTCTTCTGTCTTCCATGCTCTCTTTGTCAGTCTCTCCACACACATTCTCTGTGTCCTGCCCCTCTTCTGTCTTCTATGCTCTCTTTGTCGGTCTCTCCACACACACTCTCTGTGTGTCCTGCCCCTCTTCTGTCTTCTATGCTCTCTTTGTCGGTCTCTCCACACACACTCTCTGTTTGTCCTGCCTCTCTTCTGTCTTCCATGCTCTCTTTGTCAGTCTCTCCACACACATTCTCTGTGTCCTGCCCCTCTTCTGTCTTCTATGCTCTCTTTGTCAGTCTCTCCACACACATTCTCTGTGTCCTGCCCCTCTTCTGTCTTCCATGCTCTCTTTGTCAGTCTCTCCACACACATTCTCTGTGTCCTGCCCCTCTTCTGTCTTCTATGCTCTCTTTGTCAGTCTCTCCACACACATTCTCTGTGTGTCATGTGTGTCCTGTGTGTCCTGTGTGTCCTGTATGTCCTGTGTGTCCTGTGTGTCCTGTGTGTCCTGTGTGTCCTGCCCACACTGCTCCCCACTACCTTCATCCTCGTGTGTTTCTTCGTTCTTGTTTCTTCTCTTAATTCCCCCTCTTCTTTGTGTCTTCTCGTTTCGCTTTATATATTCTCCGAATCCAGTCGTTCTCTACTACATGTAGCTTCTCACCCCGTCTCTTTGTCAGTGCCAGTATTCACAACGTAAATACACAAGCTGTTTGGTTCTACGGGTGTTACATAAATAGCTACTATTCTTGTGAAAAGGTAAACGACCAAAGCGAAGTGTAATCGGGGAACATTAACAACACAGCAGATATGACGAGGTCACGGAGCCAGGTTTGCACTAATGCTGCCTGCCCATAAAATAACGTGCCTCCAGCAGATCAACTGAATTCGACTTCACGTGAACCGTATATCCATCAACACAGAAATCTAACCTGGTTAATACTAATGTTTCTTGTCCGTAGATATCGTGCTTTAAGTCGACCAACTGAATTCGACATCACGAGGTCAGGATATCCACTAACAGAGTTATTTAAGCTTAGCCAGACAACCGGAGCAATTTGCCTCACTCGTCCTTCGCGGACGAACTACTGCGTGTAAGCAACACATCCTTAACACATCCTTAACACATCCTTAACACATCCTTAACACATCCTTAACACATCCTTAACACATCCTCAACACATCCTCAACACATCCTCAACACATCCTTAGCACATCCTCAACACATCCTTAACACATCATTAACACATCCTCAACACATCCTCAACACATCCTTAACACATCCTTAACACATCCTCAACACATCCTTAACACATCCTTAACACATCCTTAACACATCCTTAATTTTGTTTCGATCAGTCGAACAGTTGTCTGCCGTTTTTGTATGTTTATATTTTGACTCGAATTCGATGTCAAACTTTGCTCTTTACAGCGGTAGATCTACATACAAACTGACGGTAGTGCAGGAATGTTGAAACCCCGACGGAATCTTATATGTGGGGGTCGGCGCATGAATTTTGAAACCCCGACGGAATCTTATATGTGGGGGTCGGCGCATGACAGGTTTAGCGTTGAAACAGTGTCCGCTTGTGGAAAATATTTCTACTTTCGGTTCCAGTGCCAGTGAGCTTGAGACGGTACCCTCTTTCGTGGAATTTGTGCATAAGTAAGATAATAATAGTGTGTCAAGGGTCGTCATCTTGAAAGTTTGGATTATATTTGCACTTCCCGGTGTGTTGTGTAGTGTGTAGTAAATGTAGTCCATAAACGCAAACTGTAGTTTGAACACATGAAAAGAAGTAGCCGCCCAGTCAAAGATATATTCGAAGGCATGATGGGAGGTAGGCGAAGGCATGATGGGAGGTAGGCGAAGGCATGATGGGAGGTAGGCGAAGGCATGATGGGAGGTAGGCGAAGGCATGATGGGAGGTAGGCGAAGGCATGATGGGAGGTAGGCGAAGGCATGATGGGAGGTAGGCGAAGAAGAGTAAGACCGCAAATATGATGGAATGAGTGACGAGTGAGTGCAAAAGTGGAAAACACCTACAGTTGGGTATTTTTCAATAGGACAAATATATAAGAATGAAATAAAGGCGGCAAACTGTATTGATGGCGGGATTTCTGCTACTGACGATGTAGGCAGACATTCCGTGGACATCCTTAGTGGCTAGTAATCGGCCGTCGCGCTCACTACTGAATACCACCGGGTGATCGTTTAATTATAAGTGTTCACACAATCTTGTGAAGTGGCATATATTTAAATGTGACGCATGTGAGTCTTATTACAGTTCTATATTTTCGTTGCATATAACAAAATGTTACAATGTGTGTGACAAAATAGGAGATAATATGATATATGTTTTAAACATACATAATCTTGTTACGTAGTAAAAACCATAATATATTATAATATCTTGACAGTCCAAATATGTTTTAAACATACACAGTCTTGTTACGTAATATAAATCATAATCTATTCTAATATATTGACCGTCCAAGTATGTTTTAAACATACACAATCTTGTTATGTAATATAAACCATAATCTATTATAATATCTTGACCGTCCAAATATGTTTTAGACATACACAATCTTGTTATGTAGTATAAACCATAATATATTCTAATATCTTGACCGTCCAAATATGTTTTAGACATACACAGTCTAGTTACGTAGTATAAACCATAATCTATTCTAATATATTGACCGTCCAAGTATGTTTTAAACATACACAATCTTGTTATGTAATATAAACCATAATCTATTCTAATATCTTGACCGTCCAAATATGTTTTAAACACACACAATCTTGTTATGTAGTATAAACCATAATCTATTCTAATATCTTGACCGTCCAAGTATGTTTTAAACATACACAATCTTGTTATGTAATATAAACCATAATCTATTATAATATCTTGACCGTCCAAATATGTTTTAAACATACACAATCTTGTTATGTAGTATAAACCATAATCTATTCTAATATCTTGACCGTCCAAATATGTTTTAGACATACACAGTCTTGTTACGTAGTATAAACCATAATCTATTCTAATATATTGACCGTCCAAGTATGTTTTAAACATACACAATCTTGTTATGTAATATAAACCATAATCTATTCTAATATCTTGACCGTCCAAATATGTTTTAAACACACACAATCTTGTTATGTAATATAAACCATAATGTATTATAATATATTGACCGTCCAAGTATGTTTTAAACATACACAATCTTGTGGCCGTTCAAGATGACACAACATTATATAGTTTACACTATGTAACTTGATTTTACTATCAAAATGATCACACTTTGAAACTATAATATAGAAAAACGAAAAGGTTAATTGGCAGACCTGTGGTGTCCATCATAATCAGATAAATAGACAACCGGCATTCAGTTTCATAACAGTTTATCTCATTGTCTTATTACACTACCATGTTACATGTTATATGGTTTGCTGCAATGTTAAGAAAACGATACCCGTTTTATTTATTTTCCTGTGCACTTACTGAAGTACCTCGCCCCCAATATATAATGGAAAGAGACTAAACAAAATGTCAAGTACAAATAGAAATGAATGTCAGTCCGGGATTGCGTCCAGTGATACATGTGTACTGCCGCGCTAGTGGCGCGTATAAAAACATATCGTTAAACTGCATATCAGGGTCAAACGATCCCCGCACTAGAGTTTATTGACACATACCACAAAACAGGATCTATCTTAATTAGTCGCGTCTAACGAGACGCACTAGTCGTAGGTGGATGAGTATTCGCGGAGATGTTTTCAGTTCAGTCACACCGTTAACGGTGTTAATAAAAACAATTATGGTGTTTACCCGCTCATGCCTCGTTTAAGTTTGACGTAATTGGAGTAGCAAACATATTTTTAACACAGAGAAACAACGCACCAGTTACCGAGGCTTACTAATAGTCTGACTAAACCATATCGCATTTCTGACATACCGTCGACTTGTCTTATCCACAGGCGAAGAGATATATTACGAAATCAACCGTAGGAAGAAAGAGGCTGATATCGGGTGAGATTAGGTCTACAGAGAACCGATCTGAAGCCGACTACTAAAAGCGGCTTTGAAGCTTATGCTAAGGATGTTTTATGTTACATGGAAACATACTGCACATAATAGTTAGGAATCTCGCCAAGTCTCGCTTCGATGTCGTGTAGCTGCGAGATTAAACTCACTTTACTTCCAGTGAAGGTTAAAACGACGTCAGTTGCATGTAAGAAATTATATAATAGAGCGTCAGATTGATGTCAAATAACAATACAACCGGAAAGTAAACTGCCTTATTTGGTTAATGTGTGGGTCGTAACATCGAAGAGTAGAAACAATGATTGTCAGCCATGTTATTATTTTTTTAATTATTAGTATGATAGTGAGCGCCACGTCAGCGTAGCTGGCGAAGTAAGTAGTTACATAACGTAGGTGTGTGTATCAGTGACAATACCTTAGGCTTTTCGTTTTGAGCAGCCATGACATGGCTCCAGCGGCAGTCGCCATGGTTTTTTAGCAACAGGAATTCACATTCGCTTCGTAACTGTTATCAAATGATAGCTCCAAAGTATACAAGCAATACACCGCGTATGTCAACTAATAATATGTTAGTTTTATTTCTAACCAGTTTACACGTGTGATATACATTTTTTATGTTCTTCATCAAAGTAATACACGAGGTTGCAGTTTAGCCTTATAAGGAAGTTGAGGCAA
Source organism: Lamellibrachia columna (assembly GCA_963662155.1). Classification (NCBI taxonomy): domain Eukaryota; kingdom Metazoa; phylum Annelida; class Polychaeta; order Sabellida; family Siboglinidae; genus Lamellibrachia; species Lamellibrachia columna. The sequence continues at coordinate 63,772,475 of OY759262.1, forward strand.
TGTCAAGGCCGTTTCAAACACCGGATGTGACCCAACTGAGAGTAAAACGCGCCAAACGTACGTCAACAGTGCGCGTTTTTTCTCGTTGAAAACAGCATATTTATTTCACGCAAATGTAACTATAAAATATTATTAATACAATAATAAATGCAATAAATTAATGCAATAATAAATTGTATTCTAGAAATCAAGTGAAGTAATGTTTCCTACATAATTTAGTAAAAAATAACCGCGTATGTAATATTCAGTTCAACCGACTCAGTGATGCGTTTCAAATTGACTAGAGTCTAGGGATGTCAATAAAAACAATTCAGATTGCAGAATTTTTTATGTCTACGGTATGACAAAAGCCATGAGAAACTGAAATGTAAAAACACTTTCAAAATCTATAAAGAACTTCTGGAGATATGAGTTTTGGAAAACGTCAAGTTTTAATAAATAGTATAACCTAGTCTGACTCTAGACCTAGTGCATTTGACATTGATTGGGATGTCAATAAAAATATTAAATTGTAGATCTGGTTGCAAAATAGAGATGATAATATCCATATAAATGTAAATGTGAAAGAAGTTTCAAAGTCGATAAAGTACTTTTTGAGATATGTTTTTTTAAAGATGTCAACATTTTACAAATGTTATATGCCAAGTCTGTGTTGCATTTGATATTGACTAAGTCTAAGATGTCAATAAAAAATTCAAATTGAAGAGCTGATTTTTAAAATAGTTTTATGATAATGGTAGTACGTATGAGAGTATCAAAATGTGAATAAAGTTTCAAAATCGATATAGTATTTTTTTAAATATAATTTTTGAAGACGTCAAAATTAAATAGTGTTATTGCCAAGCCGGTTTTGCATTTGATATTGACTAGGAATGTCAGTAAAAAATCAAATTGCAGATGCATATAAATGTAATGTTTGTTTATATAGATTAACTTTCATTGCCTTTGCAGAACAGCTATTCCGAGCTAGTCAACATTCATCATAAGAAATCTCAAACAATCTGCTGAACATACAACTGGTTTGGTGAGTATAACACTGTTCAACATAATAAACATTGGATACATTACAGACCTCAACCTAAAGACATATATTTGACATCGGTGTATATTGTAAATATATATATATGTATATATATATATATATATATATATATATATATATATATATATATATATATATATATATATATATATATATATATATATATATATATATATATATATATATATATATATATATATATATATATATATATATATGTATATTAATTATATATTTTTTTTCTTAAATAAACATTTATTATATATCATAGCAATAACAGTTTTAAGCATGTTTTAAAATGGCGCTCGCCACCAGGTACCAGCTGCATCATATTATCCATGAAACTAGTATGTCTGGATTACATGTGGCGATGCGCGGCCGCGATGACGTGATTTTTGGATAATTAAACACATGTAACCTTCGTGACGTGATTGTAAACCAGGTTGTGGTGTAATGTAATAAACTAATTGTAAACCAGGTTGTGGTGTAATGTAATAAACTAATTGTAAACCAGGTTGTGGTGTAATGTAATAAACAAATTGTAAAATAATGATTGAATATCAGGCTGTACAAATTGCTCAGGATGCGGTTTATTTCTGCGTCCAAGATAGATGAATTAGGCGCAACTATTTGTAGTATTATTCCTTACAGTGACTGGTTTTACCATGTATAAATATGCCATTAGCCACGTTTCTGAGCATCAGCGCCAATGTGAAAAAAGTGGCATGGCCTCTCGAGCTAGACTAATGTAGTTCAATGTAATACCTTGTTCGGCAGATTAAGAAGCGCGTTGTGATTCACAAAGCGTTGCCACCCAAGACTTCCCGGTCGCTGGAGATATGCTTCCGACAAGAAGACGTCTGCAGATAACCTCAACTTGCCAATGACGTCGTCGTGAAAGTGACCCTAGCACACTGGACGCTGGTCCAAGGGTGTGGCTGGTCAGAGGGCCGGTGATATCGTCATAGACGGAACGATCAGATACTGTTATGTTACGCATTCCCCGCCGGACGAGATTCGCTTCCGAGAAGAACACCACAGACATCCGTGTATTCTATTCCAAACGTATCTGTGGCCGATAGAACAACTAAGAACAGAGAAATGATCGGCTATTTATTCTCGTGATGTCATTTCGGGCCTTCTGACTGAAGTTTTCCGTTTTGATCATAAAGCTTCCCAGAAAGTGTTATTACCGTGTCTTGTTGTTGTGTATCGTCAGTTTTTAGGTGTTGATCAGCGTTTTGATAGAGCGGTAGAACGTTCCGCATGGCGTTGTCGTAGAGCGGTAGAACGTTCCGCATGGCGTCGTCGTAGAGCGGTAGAATGTTCCGCATGGCGTCGTCGTAGAGCGGTAGAACGTTCCGCATGGCGTCGTCGTAGAGCGGTAGAACGTTCCGCATGGCGTCGTCGTAGAGCGGTAGAACGTTCCGCATGGCGTCGTCGTAGAGCGGTAGAACGTTCCGCATGGCGTCGTCGTAGAGCGGTAGAACGTTCCGCATGGCGTCGTCGTAGAGCGGTAGAACGTTCCGCATGGCGTCGTCGTAGAGATGCTGTACGACGCGGAAAACGTGGTCTTTGGCCCGAAAACGACGCGTCAACAACAGCCAAAGAAGTATAGCGTCTGTTACTTTATACTTTACCAATCCTTTTCTACCCCTCATGGCCCATAATTATGTAGTGCTCTTTCTCTTACTAACTTTCTTTGGCCACCTGTTTTGTTTCGTTCTACGTCTTCCATCCCAGTTCTCGTTTTTTTATATAGTTTTTCACCACGTTCTCTTTGGGCTTTGAACTTTCCGCTTTCCCCTGGGTGTCCATGTTAGAGCCGTCAGGCCGTGACTGTCTTCTTTCATCCAATTCCATCTTTTTATCTTGGCTTCTGTGCTGATCTTCTTTATTTACTTTTTAATTAGGATTCATTCATTCTTCATTTGACACTACACATGTTCATCTACATCTACGTATCTTCCTTAAGTATTTCAATATAAATGTTTCGTTTACTTCCCACACCTCACATCCGCATCGTCACATTGATTTGATCGATAACCTTAATTTAATTATCAATGTGAATACATTTGAGCTCCATATTTATTTGAGCTTCGCGAAAGATGTTATTGGTTTACGATATTTTGTTGATAACATCATCGGTGTTTGTTGGACACAGAAAGACAGATTGGTTCACTGGAACGATGTCTGTTGGACACAGAAAGACAGATTGGTTCACTGGAACGATGTCTGTTGGACACAGAAAGACAGATTGGTTCACTGGAACGATGTCTGTTGGACACAGAAAGACAGATTGGTTCACTGGAACGATGTCTGTTGGACACAGAAAGACAGATTGGTTCACTGGAACGATGTCTGTTGGACACAGAAAGACAGATTGGTTCACTGGAACGATGCCAGATGAATACGTCCCGACTGTTTTACAGGATCGTGCACTTTTACAGGATCGTGCACTTTTACAGGATCGTGCACTTACATAATCATTGTTATTTTGGTCTTACAGGATTACACGGAACAAAAACAAACACTGCTTTTTCACGAGGCGATGTCGCAGGCACAATGAGGCGATTGGTGAGGTCTTAGAAAAGGTCAAGGCCGTTTGATATCGCATGCGACGTCGCTTTAAAGTAGGGCCAGTTGTATCGCAAGCGACGTCGCCTTAAAGTAGGGCCAGTTGTATCGCAAGCGACGTCGCCGCGATGCATAGTGACGATGACAGGTGGTTGGTCAAGGATGATCAAGCTGCCGTGTGGTAGCTGCCGTGTGGTAGCAGTCGTGTGGTAGCTGCCGTGTGGTAGCTGCTGTGTGGTAGCATGCCTTCTTCACGGAGACAGGAAGAACATTGGTCACGATACTTCACGAGAAGACGTTTGAAGCTGGCAATAGAAGTAAGGTTAAAGATTTCAGGGGGAAAGATAAAAGATCTCAACTAGCCGCTGACGGAACAACGTGTTGTTAGATGGCGCCTCTGGACAACGTGTTGTTCGATGGCGCCTCTGGACAACGTGTTGTTAGATGGCGCCTCTGGACAACGTGTTGTTAGATGGCGCCTCTGGACAACGTGTTGTTAGATGGCGCCTCTGGACACGCAGGAAGCTGCAAAAACAACGACGGAAACAGGAAACGGTTTCAAAATGTGGTTGTGGGAAAGCAATGTTGGTAGTCTGTGGGAGGGAGACATTGGGATTCCGTGGGATCTTTTTTGTGCTACGAAAGACGTCGGCCGGCTGGTCAACGCCCACTCCCAGGGATGACTCTCCCGACCTCCTGCCTGTCTTCACCATATGTGTCCTCCGTAGTCGACTCTATTCAGCGTCTACGTCCCAACATCTTCCCTGTAGAGAGGTCGGCATCTGGGTTGTGGTGTCGTTTCATACAGATTTACAGTCACCAGAATAATAATAATAATGCGGCCTGGCCCCCAGGGAGAACAGCTTAGTCTCGCGCGGCACTCCTCTGTTCAGAGCGGAATTGCTGAGGTTCGGCGGCAAACCTCGCGAGGCATTCGGCAATCTGACGGTCGAGGTCTGCTAGCAGCGAGCCGGGGCAGCGAGCCGGGGCAGCGAGCCGGGGCAGCGAGCCGGGGCCGTACGGCGGGCGTTGCGCGTTATGTGCAACCAGAAATAGTCATCTCCCCCGTCATGTCTGGATGGATGAAGTAGGAATGACTAGTAAACGAAAGAACACACCCAAATATGCCACTTTTTCTAACTGACCAATGTAAGAAAATACTTGTTTACAAATCTCTGCCTTTCATTGTGGTTTATTTGGAAACCAGTTTGTGGCGGTGTGATTTTTATATTTTTTGCTAAATGTAGCCATCTGCCTGGTTGTGTCCTGAAGCGTCTTCAGGGTGACTCAGTCTGGCTCCTTCCAACGTCCTCTTTGATTGGTGGAGTGACCAAATCCATCTATACAACTGACCACGACTAATTGCTTTCAGGGGATGGAGTAGAAATTGTATGTGCGTGTGTGTATGTGTGCGTGCGTGCTTGCTTGCGTGCGTGCGTGCGTGTCTGCATGTATTCATGCATGCATGTATACTCCTACTTGGATGGAGGTCCTGCGACGAGGCAGCCCGGGAGCCTGCACAGCCCGGGAGTCTGCACAGCCAGGACGCCCGTGATGACATCCGGCAAGTTGTCTGACGTCTAACGCCATCAGACAAACAGGAAAGAAGAACACCCAATTAACGAGAAGGATCTGTACGGGGAGGACAAGTTGTTAAGACGCCTGCGAGAGAAGACGTCGCCTGGATGTGCGGTGCGGCTCCAGGGTTACAGGCTGTCGACACCTTTACGTTGTAAAAAACTGACGGAACGCAGATTGCCGCAAAACGTGCGGCGCCGATATTACCGACGGCTCATCGCGCCAGCCGCTGCTCCAGTCAGGTCTACTGGCACTGATAGCTAATGGCAGCCACGTCTGTGGAGACCCTGGTTGTCATTGAACGACAGGGTCGACATGATCCCAGGGTCGCTGGACGGCTGAGTCGGCGTGATCCATGGGTCCCTGGACGGCTAATTCGGTGTGATTATTGGGTCCCTGCATGGACGCCTGAGTCGGCGTGATCCTTCAGTATCTGGACGGCTGAGTCGACATGATCCTTTGGTCCCTGGACGGCTGAGTCGACATGATCCTTTGGTCCCTGGACGACTGAGTCGGCGTGATGCTTGGGTCCCTGAACGGCTGAATCGGCGTGATCCATGGACGGCTAAGTGGGCGTGATCCCTAGACGGCCGAGTCGGCGTGATCCTTGGAAGGCTGATTCGGCGTGTTCTCTGGACGGCGTAATCTTTGGTCGTCCCTGAATCAGTTCATGACTATTACTTCATAGACATTTAACCGATGTTAATCACACGTTCTACAGGTTCAATGCTATGGAGTGTTGCATATGTTGACTGCAGTTTGCGTGCTGCGTGTATTTTTTGCGTGTTACGCGACTTAAAAGCGTGTTTACTCAACTCGACAACTCTACAACAACAGTTTTATCAAGCAGATAAAGTTGCGTTAGTTGTTTAACCTGTCCACACTTCAGACAAACATGTTAATAGATACTGTCCTCAGCATTACGAAATCCCGCCCAAACAGTATATTTAAGACACACGTCTTCGCGTCCTAATTTGGTTCCGGTGAACTGTTCAGGTCACAAAAAGTCTGTCGCCGGACGGGGGCGGAACGGGGGGGGGGGAGACGGGTGTACAACACCGTGTATTATTTTTATCGATGTGTGAACTTGAGATAATAGCATATTTTATCCCTTACATATCGTTATGGCTGAGGGTAGAAAAAATGTGTAGCAGAGGCTAATAAAGTCGCAAAGGGACTTGGGACGAAGTGGTTTAAGAATAAACGTAGAGACGATTGAAGCGCGCGATGATGAGTGGTCGGGAGGAAATATTGGGATGAAGAAGGTGCTTAGTGCCAATAATAACAAGGTCTGTTTTATCTGGATTAAGCTTTAGCTAACTTGATTCCATCCAAAACAAGATGTCAGTGGAATAATCACTTAAGGTCGAAACAGATTCTTGTGCATTTGATTGTGAAAGTTATAGGTAAACCTGTGTGTCATCAGCATACAGGTGATGACTGAGATTATCATTAGTAATGACTTGGCTGAGAGACGTAGTATATAAGCTCAAAAGAGCCAAGGACGGATCCTTGTGGCACTCCGAATGAAAGGTGTTGTGGGCAAGATAGTGTGCCAGATAAATCATTGTGTATCTTGAGAAGAGCCGTTTCGGTAGAATGGAATCGTTTATATGATTACTATAGATCAATTGATAAGTGATGTTTATAAATATGTTCATGGGGCGATTAGCAACTACTTTTTTCAATACTTTTGACAGAAAACTGAGATTCGAGATAGGACAATAACTCTTTAGGTCATTTTTATACAGAATTTGTTTTTAATAAGATGATTTACAAGAGCTTGTTTTATATCCCGTGGAACAACTCTGCCCTGCATTGAAAGGTTTATGATAGTAGTAATGGGAAAGATGAGTTGATTAATGCAGCTTTTTAGTAGAAATGTGGGAAATGGGTCAAGATCACCAGATTTGCTAGGAGATTTTTTTTATGATAATGCGAACGTGATTAGTAATTGAAGGTGAAAACACTGAAGTGTATTTTCAGAAAGTGGTGGTTCAGGGAAATCATAGTTATTATTATTAATGACAAAATTCGATCGAATACGAAAAACCTTATCTGTGAAGTATTTTTAAACGAACTACACAATTTATCCAATGAATGTTCAAGCAGTGCTTTTCATTTCTGCCGATGTGTTTATGGATTTCCACATCTGGCGAGGGTTTTCAGAAGTTGTTGAGATAAAATGTTGTACAGTTATCGGACTTTGTTTTTGACATGATGTGATTGCATATATGTAGCTGTTTAGTATAACGGAATCGATCAAGTTCGTCGCCAAATCATTCCAGGATATCGACGACGACGATGTTTTGCTACAACTACTTCTAGATACATCCATGGCGATGGAGAGCGAACTTGCACATTTTTAGTTTGTTTAGAGGCATATTTACCCAGGAGTTTACTAAATTCTTAATGGTAGTGATTAACAAGCTCGCGTAATATAGATTTAAGTTGGATCAAAAGATCATAATTTGCAAGATAACCATGAAGGGTATTTATGTTAATTTTATTTATTGGTCAAAATGTGATAATTTTTTGTCTAGGTCTTGACCCGACTTGTAACCACAAATAAATAATGACACGATGGTGATCTGATAAACCATCAGTATGAAATATTGCTTTAATGTTAGTGCAAGTAGATCTCGTAATAAACAAGTCAAGCCAATGACCATGAACATGTGTAGGAAATGAAATGTGTTGATGTAATGCATATGTTTGAAGGACATCCATGAATGATCTAGTATTTAGACTTGGTAAATCAAGGTGGATATTGAAATCTCCAAACATGTAAATACATGGGCCACCCGCAGGAATGAAGAAATGAAAAAACAATCGAGAGAACGGAAGTGACAATTCTGAGATGGAATGCGTGAATATCTTTGATGGAGAGAAGATGTAATGATGAGTTAGGAAAAGATATGGATGTGTGATGCATAACCGATGAACTACAAAAGACCAGACTGCGGTGATGTTGTACGTATAGAAGAAAATAATAAAATAAAGTAGGCGTGGAACCGTCGAGGCTGCCGGTGGATGGCAAACGCAGCAGGGGCGGCAACGGTTACGAATGAGAGACGTGGTGAGGAGAGACATGGAGGTGACAGAGGTTGTAGGGGGCGGAAACGGTTAAGAATAAGAGACGTGGTGAGGAGAGACACGGAGGTGGCAGAGGTTGTGGAGGGGGCGGCAACGGTTAAGAATGAGAGACGTGGTGAGGAGAGACACGGAGGTGACAGAGGTTGTGGAGGGGGCTGCAACGGTTAAGAATGAGAGACGTGGTGAGGACAGACACGGAGGTGACAGAGGTTGTGGAGGGGGCTGCAACGGTTAAGAATGAGAGACGTGGTGAGGAGAGACACGGAGGTACAGAGGTTGTGGAGGGGACGGCAACGGTTAAGAATGAGAGACGTGGTGAGGAGAGACACGGAGGTGACAGAGGTTGTGGAGGGGACGGCAACGGTTAAGAATGAGAGACGTGGTGAGGAGAGACACGGAGGTGACAGAGGTTGTGGAGGGGACGGCAACGGTTAAGAATGAGAGAAGTGGTGAGGAGAGACACGGAGGTGACAGAGGTTGTGGAGGAGGCTGCAACGGTTAAGAATGAGAGACGTGGTGAGGAGAGACACGGAGGTGACAGAGGTTGTGGAGGGGACGGCAACGGTTAAGAATGAGAGACGTGGTGAGGAGAGACACGGAGGTGACAGAGGTTGTGGAGGGGGCGGCAACGGTTAAGAATAAGAGATGTGGTGAGGAGAGACACGGAGGTGACAGAGGTTGTGGAGGGGGCGGCAACGGTTAAGAATGAGAGACGTGGTGAGGAGAGACACGGAGGTGACAGAGGTTGTGGAGGGGGCGGCAACGGTTAAGAATGAGAGATGTGGTGAGGAGAGAGACGGAGGTGACAGAGGTTGTGGAGGGGGCGGCAACGGTTACGAATGAGAGACGTGGTGAGGAGAGACACGGAGGTGACAGAGGTTGTGGAGGGGGCTGCAACGGTTAAGAATGAGAGACGTGGTGAGGACAGACACGGAGATGACAGAGGTTGTGGAGGGGGCTGCAACGGTTAAGAATGAGAGACGTGGTGAGGAGAGACACGGAAGTGACAGAGGTTGTGGAGGGGACGGCAACGGTTAAGAATGAGAGACGTGGTGATGAGAGACACGGAGGTGACAGAGGTTGTGGAGGGGGCTGCAACGGTTAAGAATGAGAGACGTGGTGAGGAGAAACACGGAGGTGACAGAGGTTGTGGAGGAGGCTGCACCGGTTAAGAATAAGAGACGTGGTGAGGAGAGACACGGAGGTGACAGAGGTTGTGGAGGGGGCTGCAACGGTTAAGAATGAGAGACGTGGTGAGGAGAGACACGGAGATGACAGAGGTTGTGGAGGGGGCTGCAACGGTTAAGAATGAGAGACGTGGTGAGGAGAGACACGGAGGTGACAGAGGTTGTGGAGGGGGGTGCAACGGTTAAGAATGAGAGACGTGGTGAGGAGAGACACGGAGGTGACAGAGGTTGTGGAGGGGACGGCAACGGTTAAGAATGAGAGACGTGGTGAGGAGAGACACGGAGATGACAGAGGTTGTGGAGGGGGCTGCAACGGTTAAGAATAAGAGACGTGGTGAGGAGAGACACGGAGGTGACAGAGGTTGTGGAGGGGGCTGCAATGGTTAAGAATAAGAGACGTGGTGAGGAGAGACATGGGGGTGACAGAGGTTGTGGAGGAGGCTGCAACGGTTACGAATGAGAGAAGTGGTGATGAGAGATACGGAGGTGGCAGAGGTTGTGGAGGGGGCTGCAACGGTTACGAATGAGAGAAGTGGTGAGGAGAGACACGGAGGTGACAGAGGTTGTGGAGGGGGCTGCTACGGTTAAGAATAAGAGACGTGGTGAGGAGAGACACGGGGGTGACAGAGGTTGTGGAGGAGGCTGCAACGGTTACGAATGAGAGAAGTGGTGAGGAGAGACACGGAGGTGGCAGAGGTTGTGGAGGGGACGGACACAGGACATCGCGGCGGAGGAGGATCCGAGCGGCTGATCACAACGGGGAATAAACGGTCGTAAGAAGATGATTAGATCATAAGAAGATGATTAGATCATATAACCAGTCTGACGTTGCAGTCGATTTCAGGAGCTATACGATTCGTTACTTGGGGTCTAGGCTTGCTGGAACTGCGCGACTACGTCTGTACCTTAGCCTCCCCAAGTGCGCCGTATCAATAGGTTATGTTATTCGTCTGGCAACAGCGTAAAATGCAACAGCTGCGAACGCACACAATGCATCAAAGCGGAAATTCATTCAGTAATCAATCTCCGTCATCGCTCGCAAAGAGAGTTTTAACATTTCTGGGCACGGTTCGCAGGAACGGTTCACTTTGTCGTGACCCTCAGCGGAAACACACTCCCCCGTCGCTCCGGTAGACAGTTGTCTCTAACCGAATCAAGATTCCACGTCGGTGTAGTTGTTTTTCGGTGCATGTTCTCTCCGTTTCCTTGGCCGAACACGTGTGCGACTTCCCGGGGAACGTGTGTTGTGGTTGGGGCACTTAAAGGGAAAGCACGAAGATTTCATTGGTCAACTGAACTATGTTACAGGATATTGCCACCGAGGTTAGGACATAGCAACACTGAATGTAATGTAATTTATAACATACTGGTTGTTAACAAATAATATCCACATCAAACGTGTTATTATCATCTTTCTTGTCTTAATATTGTAGAAAATATACGACCGGGCGATGAATTAAAATTTGGTAGTTTTACGACATACAACGGCACCGCTTTACATATTAAAAGATCGGCCAATAAATATGCAACGTTAAAAGTGAAATATAAAGTTTTACATAGGATGGTTTATCGGTTGTCAACTTCTGATGGTGTGTGTGCTACGACAATACAGATTAAACATAAAGTATAATGTTGTTAATTTATATATACTTTGAGAACGAAACATTCAGAGAAGTGGGGCATTTGAATTATACGAAACCCCGAAATAAGTAATCAATGAAAATCGTTGTACATTCCTTTAACATGTGTACAGTGTGTACAGTGTGTACGTTCCTTTAACATGTGTACAGTGTGTACAGTGTGTATACATTCCTTTAACATGTGTACAGTGTGTACAGTGTGTATACATTCCTTTAACATGTGTACAGTGATCAGACGACGCGTGGTATCGTGAACAGTTGTGGTTTCGTGATGTCATAAATAGCAGTGTTCAAATCGATGAGGTGATAAAATGCGTCACCGTAATTAAGTGAAATGTCACCAATGCGTGATACTAACCACAAACGTCAGTGACGCAGACCAACTCGTTGTCACCCACGCGCTACGTCGTTAAGATCACCGCATTTTACGTCACAGGTCCTTTATTCAGTCCGCCTAAGAAACAAAATAACAAAGTTTTTTATAATCTGTTTTAACAATGAGTCTTGTGTGCGTCCAGTGGCTCGTCACCATAAACTGTTTGACGTATGACGTACGTCACCATAAACTGTTTGACGTATGACGTACGTCACCATAAACTGTTTGACGTACCACGTACATCACCGTAAACTGTTTGACGTACCACGTACGTCACCATAAACTTTTTGACGTACCACGTAGGTCACCATAAACTGTTTGACGTACCACGTACGTCACCATAAACTGTTTGACGTACCACGTAGGTCACCGTAAACTTTTTGACGTACCACGTACATCACCGTAAACTGTTTGACGTACCACGTACGTCACCATAAACTTTTTGACGTACCACGTACGTCACCATAAACTGTTTGACGTACCACGTACGTCACCATAAACTGTTTGACGTACCACGTAGGTCACCATAAACTTTTTGACGTACCACGTACGTCACCATAAACTGTTTGACGTATGACGTACGTCACCATAAACTGTTTGACGTACCACATACGTCACCATAAACTGTTTAACGTACCACGTACGTCACCATAAACTGTTTAACGTACCACGTACGTCACCATAAACTGTTTGACGTACCACGTACGTCACCATAAACTGTTTGACGTACCACGTACGTCACCATAAACTGTTTAACGTACCACGTACGTCACCATAAACTGTTTGACGTACCACGTACGCCACGAAGGTTCCTCCTCAATTCCTGTTTTTCGCTGGTTTCGACTTTTCAGATTCAGAAAACTGGAAGCTATATAGTATTGACTAATACCAGCTAAAATGGCAAACGGTGCTATGTGCTATAATATAAAGCCATTCACGCTTTTGCAAGTAAGGTACCCGATCTAACGATTAAAGTCATTTCTTTTGACGATTTTACCAAAAATATGCAGTCTTTTATTAAACGAACTGCACATATTATTTAAGCTATTCCCATACCACGTTGAACATCAACGAACCTGGTTGGCGATATGTTAAATCAACTGGGGAGGGCGTTTTAATCGGGAACGAGACCGCGATTGACGTAACATGCGCAGCAGACGTAACAAAACGTTTTCCTGCAGCCGATAACTTCAAAGGACATCCCCTGCCAAACTGCACACCGCATCCTCGCAGGAAGAAAGGATGTTATGCGACACTAATCGCCTCCGTCCAGAAATAGGCGTCTCTGACATCGTCATTAAACCGTTCTCCAACCCATCTAGCCATGTTAGCCAAAACGTTTCTCTCCAGCACAAATCGATGCCGACGGTAAATTCGCGGAGTTCGCCGCCGGGTCTCGTAGGGTTAGAATTACCTTGGTACCACCCCACGGGGTAAATGTTTTCTTCAAAGATACACGTTTACTCGCGAAAGGTGTGCGCGGTTTTTTCCTACGGCTGTGTAGTTTACACCCCGAATCAAAGGGTTGAGGTGGTGGCCGGCGGAGGGTGTGGAGTATCCCCTTTCTTTCAGCTGGGGTTGACATTCCCCACACTTATAAGCTGTTTTACCCTAGCCGCTCGTTACGCATCATTGAACGAATATGTACAGACTCGTGGTTATTTTAATCCCAGGTACCCTATCGCTTCGTATGAAATGTAACAGTGTAACCGATGTAAGATGATATATTTCCCCGAGGGATATACCCTATTTATAATCCCTCACCCTGGATATTTCCCCCCAACACCAAAGTTGTCTTTACTCCGCTAACGCTGACCCTGATTTTGACCCTAGTGTACCTAAAATACTTGTTAAGTCACGACGAAAGGACTTTAAATGAATTATAAAGATAAAAATGTCTTATAAATATGTGTGTGCGTGTGTGCGAGCGTTCGTGCGGCGTGTTTGTGCTGGTGTATTTGTGTCAATAGTGATGGAAACTAGACTTACAAAGAGAGAGATGTATCCAGGGTGGGGAAGATACTCTAGGATGTATTTCCCGGGGAAAATAGATTTTACCACCAAGGAAAGATATCCGTGAAATGATACGATTAAGTGACACTGCCATTATTTTTAAGCATATTACACGTTACGTAACATGTATAATAGTTAAAGAAGTAGTGGTAATGTCAAAGAGAGATATGGAAAGTAAAGAAGATCAGCAAAGAATGTTAAGTTGGAATTGGATCGGACACCTGCTAACAATGAAAAAAGACATCCATTGCCTGACGACTCTTACGTGTACACTTGGATGCAAACGGAAAGTGGGTCACCCAAAGACAACCTGGCAAAACTATGTAGAAAAAGACAAACAAATCGTAGAACGAAGCCAACCAGGTGGCCAAAGGGGAAGCTGGGCGAGTGTAGTGAAGGCACGAAGATTATATGTAAGGTAAAATAGCAACACCAAGTGATATGTTTTGGTTTGCCTGCCTCGTGATTGCGTCCTAATTGATTAACGTTCGTTTCCGACAGTTCCTGAAGCGAAACTGCGGTTGTCTCGCTCATCCGTCTGAAAGAATTGACGGCACCGACAAAAAGACCAACGGGGAGACAGCCAGCACCCGACGCCGCAATATCCGACGACTAATCTGTTTACCGCCGCAGCATATCTTGCGAGGCACTGCAGCTATTTTTAAGTTCGTCAATAGGTGTTGCCAAGAAGGGCTGCACAAAATAGCATGTGAACAGCTGTGAGAGGTGATGACTGGCAGCTAAGTGTCTCGCAGAAGACCGAGGATATCAGCACGTACCAAAGGCGTTGCTTTTATGGGGCGCGTTATTGTGTGGACGAGTGACGGAGTTCTTTGGCCGCCTGCAGAAATAGATCGAATAAATCGTGGCTGGCTGTCGCGAGCCAGTTGTTCCGGACACTCATCGCAGATTCCTGGAAAACATATCAGTCATGACATGACTTTGTTTATCGGAATGTCGGCCGAGTAATTTGTTTGGACCGATATGTACGATTCGCCATAACTATGATTATATTCTGATCCCAGTGGAAACATAATGCTAAGTAATTACGCCATCGAACTAGCAGGTTAGAGGCATGCGCACGTGTTTACAAAAAAGAGGCCAATTTATCATTTTATCAATTAATCATTCCTGTGGAAGGAAGTGCAACTTTGAATGTATTCCAGCAATCTCCCCCGTCGAGGCTTCGTTGGGATAACATTAATTTCATGTAAGCAACCAGCGTATTTACATTTACAGCTCACTCCAACCAAGAGTTCGATCAACTAGTTCTGGTCTAGTTTCTTGCTTCCAGATAAACGTTGGAGCTATATAGCTTTCTCGGTTGCATCACCGACTCTCTGGAACACCTCCGTGTTAGTGTTAGGTCAGTAGGAAACATATTAACATATCGCCGTCATCTGAAGACTTATTTTAACTGTGTTTTCCTCCTCGGCTGCTCAGCGTATGCAGCCACCTGTTGACAACGTTTTCGAGACTGCCCGTCCCTTTGGGTTTGACGTGTCTCTGGGCTCGTGTGTACGGGCTCGTGTGTACGGGCTCGTGTGTACGGGCTCGTGTGTACGGGCTCGTGTGTACGGGCTCGTGTGTACGGGCTCGTGTGTACGGGCTCGTGTGTACGGGCTCGTGTGTACGAGGGTGTTGCTGTGTTGGAAGTGTTCTTATTGTTTTGTGTTGTATGCGGGCTCATTCATACTGCCACGTTCAGTTTACGTGACCCGGCATCTCACGTTAATTATGAAGCAAGGCAGACGTTCAAGTGAATCACAACGGCTCATGCAAGTTATTTCACCATTCCTATGCCACACGGGCCTGTCGTCTTGGAATGTGTTTGATTCTCCTAAATTATATCATCGTTTCCGAGATCGCGGGAATGCTGTAAACCGCTCAAAGTTGAAATCAAAACATCAAATTGTCTCTATTTCTGCCATGCTACCAACTGCTACTGAGACACAAATAGACTGCCACCAATGCAAACAGCATTATATCAAATTGGTTATAATCTTACTATTTAGTATTTGTCATAATAGACGAATCTCATTAAAAACCACCATGAACACTACATCAAGCATTGGTGTACTATTTCTAGTTCGCCTTCGCCAAATACGACATAAATAAATACTCGCCTACGAATAAAGAGCCAGCGTGGCTAAACAAAAGTGAAAAAAAAATAATGTATGTCCGAGCCCCCACATACTTTGTTTGCATATGTACTGTCTTCTGCATGAGGCACACTGTGGATTTATATTAAATGTGGAATCGACACACGATGAACGAACACATGTGTTCTGTATTAACACACCGTGGACATGTGTTGATTGTAGAATTCACACCCGATAAACACATCTGCGTTCCCCGTCTTGTTGTACAATCCACACTTCGGTCATTCATACGGAAACTTGGACTATTGTTACGTCTGCACTGGACTGGCCTGAACCTGACCCAGCAGACTCACCAAGAATAGCTTCGGAATGGAAACATATACCTGCAACTGAACGCAATCCCGGAAGTGTTTCGCAAAGTTCGCGAGCCGAATAGACCACTGGAGGTTTAGGTTTCTTAGGCAAACAGCTGTACATGAAAGGACTATCTGAAACATTCGTCTTTGTCTGATGATTGCACCCTTTAGGAGGCTACTTCATATGACTCAGCGCATAGCTTAGTATCCGATATCTGAATGTTTGCCTGCAGTGCTCGCATCATTTGTCTATCCGAAGCGTAATGAGAGCTGAGTCATACAACCGTCGGAATGCACATATGTATATATATATATATATATATATATATATATATATATATATATATATATATATATATAAATAAATATATATATATATATATATATATATATACCTGCCACCAATGCATATATATATATATATATACGCATTCCGACGGTTGTATGACTCAATTCTCATTACTCTTCGGATAGACAAATGATGAGCCGTGCAGACAAACATTCAGATATCGGATACTAAGCTATACATATATAATATATATATATATATATATATATATATATATATATATATAGTCATTGAATATATATATACAGTCATTTAATATATATATATATATATATATATATATATATATATATATATATATATACATATATATATACTATACTAACAGCTGATATTATATTTGATAAGTAGGTTTGTAGACAGAGTGAACCTATTTATACTAGTACAATTCAAATGAGAACAAAAGTATACTTGTTTGAAATCTAATTTGGCATTCTATATGGCCACAACTCATTTTCATGCCACGTAAGAACTGAGCGTAATGTTGATTTGAGAGAGAGAGAAAGAAGTGTATATTTATTCCTACGGAACAAAGCGTGTGGCTCAAATCGACATGTGTTTCAAACCACACATCATCAAAGCACCATAAGTCAAACTTGCATTTTCAATTTCTTTATTTGGTCATTGTTTTCTTTGGCTTCAACTAAATGGGGTAAACTGGTGCAGCCAACGTAGGCCGACGAGGCTAAATGATATCACAGAGCAACATACGCATGTTTTGTACTAAGGATAAACATAGACAACTATACGAAATAGGCCTGCTTGGCACAGTCTAGTTTTATAATAAGTTATCGTGTGGTTTGAACAGATTATTCATCAACGTCGACCGTTGAGCAGATTTAACGTAGCTTTTTAGCTACATCTCATAAAAGAAATTAGTTCAATCTGTTTAACTAGTTTAGTGTCTGGTATTGTGTTAAATAAATGTTAGTGTTATTTAAACCTGTTAAAGAATTAAAACAACAAAGATCTAACTCTGCAGTGGCAGGTTCTACGTTTGGAACACCGTAGAGTATGCAGGCGTTCATAACGCCGTCTGCAGTGGCAGGTTCTACGTTTGGAACACCGTAGAGTATGCAGGCGTTCATAACGCCGTCTGCAGTGGCAGGTTCTACGTTTGGAACACCGTAGAGTATGCAGGCGTTCATAACGCCGTCTGCAGTGGCAGGTTCTACGTTTGGAACACCGTAGTGTATGCAGGCGTTCATAACGCCGTCTGCAGTGGCAGGTTCTACGTTTGGAACACCGTAGTGTATGCAGGCGTTCATAACGCCGTCTGCAGTGGCAGGTTCTACGTTTGGAACACCGTAGAGTATGCAGGCGTTCATAACGCCGTCTGCAGTGTGTTGGAGGCGTTGCATTCACAGGCGGCTTTTTGCACAACGCCAAACATTATGAGACAAGCTAAACTTACAAGGTTTCGAATTAGCAGCGTACTCTGCTAGCAGACACCACGGCCTGGCAAACTTCGTCAACGAAACTATGTTGACAGCTTACGCACTTGCCCGTCGAAGAGGTTCAATTGCATGGGGGTGTCATTAGTTTTTAACTTTTTAATTATCTTTCCATGAATCGAGGACTGTGTGCCGCTTCTGAACCTATCCTGCTTACGACGGAAATAGAAAATAAGAACCCTCTAACTTTCACACTCGTAACCAGAGTGTATTGACGTAAATTAATAAGTACACTGTAGTTTTTATTCCTCAACCGCTCACATTGTTAATGTTTTTTTTATATATTCGAACTGTTGAAATCACGTGAGGCATCACGTCACTTTTGAAATTAATACTTATTTATATTTCGAACTGAACACTCATGTTTTGAGCGTAGGCGGTTGAATACACAACCAAATGTTTGGAATCAAGTGTGAAACCAACACAGTAATTAATATCATGCAGTTGTGTTTATTGTGCTACTGTACTTTGATACTGCGTGAAAGTTGAACCACAAACTAAAGTATCTTTCCCGAGCTGTGCGCCTATAGTTGGATGCCGCGACGTATCTAAGTTTGTGTAGTTCGTAGTCTTGTCTCTGCATGATTCATCAATGTCCAGTCTATCTTCGGTGGTTGCCCCGAAGCGTTTACGGCCTGTCGAGTTAACTCGAGAACATGGCTTCTAAACCGAGCGCCAGATTGCTAGATTTGGTTCAGACTTCCAAGTGCGTGAACTCAGCCTAAATGTTCCACTGATTCCTTGGTCAGATCGATCTGTCCGTTGTTCTGGTCCGGTTTTAGAGACTTGGGGATGATGTCAAAACATCGATTTATGAAAATACACGAAATCGATGTAATTTAGCCTCAGGTTGAAATTTTAATGACATCGACCTGTGGACACCCGTAAAATGTCCTCGTCCTTTGTGTTTGAAATCAGCACCCATGTGAACTTTGACCGGAAAATTAAAACAAATTAGAAACATCCCCCCGGACCCCCATGAAGACAATTTCATACGGTATCGTACATCGGTGTTTTGAAATCACCCCCTTAACGAAAAAAAAAGTTGTCAATGTGTATTGTTAAGTATTTAATGGCAGTCATCGTGACAGTCACCGGTCATCGTCGTGACAGTCACCGGTCATCATGCTGTTTTGCTGCACCTATCACTGTTGCTGTTCTATCTAATGTGTTTTTGCATAGTCGGTTTGTTGTCCTGTTTGAAACGGAACACCAGAGCAAACACAGAAAAACTTTGTACCGCGCCTGCTGTAGAAACACGCTGTTCGTGGCCACGCGCTGTTCGTGGTTACGCACGAATGCACTGACTAACGAAGGACTTCAATGTAACATGGACACCCTACGTTGATGCACTGGAACATGCACGTAGACAGACGTCAAAAGTCGTGCTAAAACTGTGAAAGAAATCGAGCGGCACAAATTATTTCCTCCTCCAAATGTCATTGCATGCAGTCTGGTTAATTATGTTTTACTTAGAGTAAACAAAACAGGGACGGCAAAAGTCATGGCATCGCTACGTCAACCATCGTCTGTTTTCTTGCAGTGTGGTCATTTTATTGGTGATACTGCTCCACTTGGACTATGGGTTGTTGTTGTTTTTGTTATTGTTGTTGTTGTTATTGCTTTGTTGTTGTTGTTGTTGTTGTTGTTGTTAATATAATAATAATAACAATAAAATTACTTCTTTGGCGCCAATATCCTCGGAAAATCCGAGCTCAGTGGCGCAACAAAACCAAAGGATTAGGCATTCTCGTGTCCATGTACAATGCGAAAAGTAATCAACATATGTTGTTGTTGTTGTTGTTGTTGTTGTTGTTGTTGTTGTTGTTGTTGTTGTTGTTGTTGTTGTCGTAGAAAGAACAGCAGCGGTAGTAATAGTGGTAGTAATAGTAGTAGTAGTAGTAGTAGTAGTAGTAGTAGCAGTAGTAGTAGTAGTAGTAGTAGTAGCAGCAGCAGCAGCAGCAGCAGCAGCAGCAGCAGCAGCAGCAGCATCAGCAGCAGCAGCAGCAGCAGCAGCAGCAGCAGCAGCAGCAGTAGTAGTAGTAGTCAGAATGTGTTTTCGAAGAAGTTATGTATACGTAATATCAGGCGTGAGCACATCTTTCCGGAGAAGCCTTTTTATCCGACGGATACGTTAAAAACAAACAACTTGTTGGAACGACGCCGGCCGCCGTTTCTATCAGCCTCGGTGTGCCGATAGGGGCTTTGTTTTGAAACCTTCAGCGGCACCGCAATCTCCGTCCGACCATATCACAGGCAGGGCCTCCCAGGCCACACTTGCAGGGATCGACCGGCACGGTGCCAAGTCTCACTACTTCTTTGGTCGCTCCACTGGGACTCTCATAATGGGCACGTGCTGTATATTCCCATATGCTAGTCCTGCCTTGTGTCAATCAGTGGCGACGTATGTAACTCGTTGTGTCGTGTCTTACCTCCCAGGAGCGGAGGCGACTGTCTCGCTTTCCATAAGTTGGGGCGTCGTGTATTTATTTTAGTTGGTTGTATGTGTAGTGTACGTGCGTGCGTGCGTCCGTTCGTTCGTTCGTGCGTGCGTGCGTGCGTGCGTGCGTGCGTGCGTGCGTGCGTGCGTGCGTGCGTGCGTGCGTGCGTCTGACGTGGTGTTTGGCTCTGGTTCCTACAAGCCGCATAGTAAAAGATATCGACGTGCTAATTCAACCTTAGCACGATCTCTGATGATTAGTCGTGCGCAAGAGTAGTCTGATCATGTGATCGATCAAAAAGTGTTATATAGTATATAACCGTTCTCCAGTTGAGTGCGGCATATTAAACTGATTAACGCCGCCTCCGCAGTTCTTCGACTTTTTGTTCGTCTCATTTCAGACTAAAAAAAATTACCCTCCCGACTATGACAGGCTTACTCGTTTTCTGAAGTATTAAGACGTGACAGATGGCGCTGGTAACACGTTCTGTATGGATATCATTTTTAAACAACTAATATGTTTAAAATACTCATAAATTCATTGTTGCAATGTCAGAAAAAAAGTCGTTCATTTAGCCAATGAAAATCGTTGCAGATATTACCTTTGAAAGCTGCGTGGTTTGACGGACAGAGACCAGACATTCACAGTAACGAGTCGACGTATCTAACCCAAATAATCTGTTTTGAAACACTCCTTAGACAAAGAAAGTTCCAACACACTGACAAACACAAATGTCTTCCCCATCTTGTAGAATGGTGAAAGTGATGTACCAAATAATTAACAGAAATATTATGGAAGAAATGAGCAGTTGTTATTGTTATGAATGATGTTCATTTAACCGTCGTCGTGCGAAGTAGCTACAGCAGAATTGATTGAACCACGTCGTGGACACTTCTGCCTCCTGTGGTTGAGAGACGGAGTCCACTGCAGGTTACACATTTACACCTGTGTTTTGACAGACCAAGGGAAACAGAGCATAAGGAAAGCTCAGAATTACAGCTGCCACGCTGAAGGCAGACCCCGGCCTTAGTACAAATGCACTCGTTCAACTCTTCAACAAAGTTTGAGAAGAAGCGAGAGTACCAGAGGCATGGAAGAAAGGAATCATCGTGACACTTCCCAAGAGGAGACTTGACAAAGGCAGCTGGAGAGACTTCAGTCTACTTTCTGTTCCTGTCAAGGTTTTCTGCAGAGTAAGTTTACGCCGACTCAAGAAAGACACGGGAAGAACTTAGGGAAGAATAGGCAGGCTTGAGAAGCGGAAGATCGTGCACAGACCAAATCGTCATGATTCGGACATTAGTAGGGCAGTCACTGGAGTGGAACTCATCTCTCTCCATCAACTACATCGACTTTGAAAAGCCTTCGACAGCATCGACCATCCATTCTCTGGAAGACACTACAGATGTACGACTTCCCTCCAAACAGACAACCAGTGTTGTATGCGGCACGACGGATGTACGACTTCCCTCCAAACAGACAACCAGTGTTGTATGCGGCACGACGGATGTACGACTTCCCTCCAAACAGACAACCAGTGTTGTATGCGGCACGACGGATGTACGACTTCCCTCCAAACAGACAACCAGTGTTGTATGCGGCACGATGGACAACTGAGCGAGTGGTTCCATCACTAGAAGAAGGAATAGTTCCTTCAGAATGGAAAGAAGCAAACATTACGCCGCTATTTAAGAATGGATCGAGGAAGAAGCCAGAAAATTACAGACCAGTGAGTTTAACATCAGTTGTATGTAAATTACTCGAAACATTAATTAGAGACCACATGGTGGAATTCCTCGTAAAACATAAATTAATAAATACATCTCAACATGGATTCCTAAAAGCAAGGTCATGTCTAACCAATCTCTTATGTTTTTTAGAAGAAATTACAAAGTGGGTAGATGACGGGTCACCAGTGGATGTTGTCTACTTAGATTTTCAGAAAGCTTTCGATAAAGTGCCACATCAAAGAGTGTTACTTAAACTAAAAGCCCATGGTATAGGCAATGATGTAATCAACTGGATAGAAATGTGGCTTACACACAGAAGACAGAGAGTAATAGTAGATGGTGAGATTTCAAACTGGAAATCTGTTTTGAGTGGGGTACCACAGGGATCAGTATTAGGCCCTATACTGTTTTTAATATATATAAATGATTTGGAGGATGACATATCTAGCAAAGTACTCAAATTTGCAGATGACACAAAAGTATTCAGAAAGGTTACTAATGATACAGATAACCAAAGTTTACAGGATGATCTGGAAAAATTAGTTAAATGGTCAGAAAAATGGCAAATGTTATTCAATTTGGGGAAGTGTAAATGTATACACATAGGACATGGAAATATGGACGAGGAATATAAAATGGGGGATGCTGTACTAGGTAGAACCACACAAGAAAAGGATTTAGGAGTAACATTTAATGCTGACATGAAAGTTTCAGAGCAATGTGGGATTGCTGCTTCGAAAGGAAATCAAATTCTAGGGCTAATTAGGAGAACTATCACGTATAAGGAGAAACATCTAATTGTACCCCTGTACAAAGCAATAGTTAGACCACATTTGGAATATTGTATTCAAGCATGGAGGCCATATCGTAAAAAAGACATAGATAAGCTAGAAAGAATACAACGAAGAGCAACTAAGATGATTCCAGAATTAAGAGACCTTAGTTACGAAAGTCGCTTATTACAATGTGGTTTGACAACACTAGAGACCAGGAGACTAAGAGGAGACCAAATAGAAGTGTTTAAAATAGTGAACGGTTATGAGGATGTTGATAGGAATATGTTCTTCAAACTTAAAGAAGGCAGTAGAACCAGAGGACACAAAGCAGCATTAGTTAAGGAGCAGTGTAGGTTGGACATGAGAAAGTACTCTTTCTCACAGAGGGTGATAAATGAATGGAACAAACTGCCAAATGATTGTGTTAATGCTAGTAGTGTGAATATGTTTAAAAATAGAATTGACAGATATCTGATAAGGGCGGGCTACACATAGATGAGAAAATTGTTGGACTGTCGATAAGCCACTTGCCATCTGGAACTTGTTGTTCGAGATGGCAATCTTGTTAAATCTTGTTAAATCTTGTTAAATGTAAGGACTGTTGTAAGGCAGGGGCGCGCCATATCGCCATTAGTCTTTCTGGTCGTCATGGGTGAAGAGGGAAGTCACCAGCGATCGACCAAGATTACTTCGCCGACGACATTACTCTCCTTTCGCACTTTCAAAAGGACATCCAATTAAGAAAAACCGGATAAAGACGATAAAGAAGGCAACAGAACACGTTGGTCTCAAGTGTGAAAATATACAGATCCAACGTCAATTCAGTAGGGTGAGTGAGTGAGTGAGTGAGTGAGTGAGGGAGGGAGGGAGGGAGGGAGGGAGGGAGGGAGAGAGAGAGAGAGAGAGAGAGAGAGAGAGGAGAGAGAGAGAGAGAGAGAAAGAGAGAGAGAGAGAGAGAGAGAGAGAGAGAGAGAGAGAGAGAGAGAGAGAGAGAGAGAGAGAGAGAGAGAGAGCGAGCGACCGAGCGATCGAGCTAGCGAGCCAGTGAGTCAGTGAGTCAGTGAGTCAGTGAGACATCAGGTAGAAGGTACAAGCTGGTTTTAATGTCTCGTCCAAAATATACAAGCAATGTGAGGTGAACGAAGCCCAAGTTTCGAAATGGCGACAAGTGGACTCGAACCCGGTCCTCTCGACTGACATGCCGACGGTCCAACCGCCGAGCCACCGCACCCCATGAATTATGCAAAAATAAACACATTGTCTTCAGCACGTCTTTCCAAGACCGACTCCCGAGAAGCTTTGACGCTCGAATGTAACACAGACCTCGGCCAAACATGGGCGGCGGCTACCAGACTCTAGCAAAACATGTTGGTCGTGTCGTCTACAATGAACGCTAACAACTTGAACACTTGAACACCGCGGTTGAGAGAAGACTGAACACGTTCCACATGCGATGGTTCAGAACCATTATATGCATTCGCTGGCGTGACAAAATCTCAAATGAGGACAGTATCGCTAGAATAGACATGTCAGCAGGACGGAGAACAGACTCTAGAATCTGTCTTCTTTGGCGAGCTGACGGTCTCACAAATCAAGACTACGAGAAAACAATATTTTGACCAACAGAATCCAGTCAGTAGATGAAGGTGGCGCCAACTGTCCATGTGTTGTCAGGTTTCCAGGAATCGGCACTTTTAGTTTTCTACATAAATGTATTAAACTATAGCTAGAATTGAGTATGTTTTACTCTGTTATTCTGTTTGCAGACACCA
>OY759262.1:63799463-63829908 GCA_963662155.1 Lamellibrachia columna
ATCCCTATTATTATTATTATTATATTATTATTATTATTATTATTATTATTATTATTATTATTATTATTATTATTATTATTGTTATTGTTATTATTATTATTATTATTATTATTATTATTATTATTATTATTATCCAGGACACGACAGTACAACTTGCAGGAAACGAAATGTTCTTCCATTTCCATCGCATACTTTAAATCTCCGGAAGCGTTTGGTGCAGAAGGGATCTATTAGCCACTTCTGACATTCTAAAAACGACACGACATTTAGAATAATTAAACTGTTTCTACAATAACACTGACTTTATAGCATAACTCTCTATGTAGCGAACGGGTGAAGTATATGTTGATGTTTCATGTTATCCCCATGAAGAAGGCGTCAGTATACTGATGTTATCCTTTACCCAAACGAAAAAACCTTCAGTATGTTGATGTTGTCCGTTACCCAGTCGAAAAAGCCTTCAGTATGTTTATGTTGTCCGTTACCCAAACGAAGAAGCTTTCAGTATGGCGATGTTGTCCGTTACCCAAACGAAGAAATATTCAGCATGTTGATGTTATCCGTTACCCAAGCGAAGAAGCCTTCAGTATGTTGATGTTATCCTTTACCCAAACGTAGAAACTTTCAGCATGTTGATGTTGTCCGTTACCCAAAAGGGCGGGTGGGCGGGGGGTGGCGGGTGGACGGGGGGTTGCGAGCAATCCGTCATGCAGTCGTCGTGACCCGGGACTGTTGTATACGTGGGTGTGCTGGGAAACAGGGCGAGGCAGTAACTGGTAATGTTATGTAATAGTTCATGCAACTGATGCACTGCATTTGGAAATTACTTACTGTTACACAACTGTTTATGGGTGATAGAAAGCATTATGTTTAGGAGTTATTTAACATAGACATATTGAATGAAACTAACGTGCTGGTTTATGAATACTGACTAATATAATTGTTTTTATTAAACAACCATGAGATAAAATGAAAGAAATATGTACACCAAACTGTCGTAAATATGGCAGTGTGTTATTGCATACGTACTGTGTAGCCTTATTGAGCAAGTATGATCATAGTCAATAACGTAACACGATACCACCTCAAGAAATGTGGTTCACAGATGGCATCGTCACGCAGGAAATATAACCACGAGAACTAAAAAAACACCCGCTGGCATTCATTTGTGCAAAGTTAGCCTTTCTTTTCAGGCTTTTCTCGTAATTTCAGCGATCTCATGAGCTATTTTGGTCTCCTCTTTTGGAAACCCAATATCACTTTACTGAAGTGATAGTCCGTGGCGTTTTGGGTATCACATAGTTACCGGTCTGCCAGCCCCCGCCATATTCACTTAAAGTCTTAATGCTGGGTTTCGAACTGCACATTAACAGGCACATAACACATGTTCATCTGCGAAACATGCGGGTGACCCTGTGTGACATGCGTGTGACCCTGTGTGACAATGACGCTATGAAGATGCGCTTTCAGAATCTTCACAAAGTATGACATTATCGAAACATAGGTTGGTATCAGCGAAAGACGATCAAGTACGCTCGACGTAACAGCCAGAAGCGTCCCCTTGTCAAATGTCGCTAATTACGTCGTAATTGTCCAGCGCCGGCACATCAAATTACCGTCGCTAAAACGCTACTGCAAAAAATGTGAAAATGCTGTTTTGATGCATGTTTTACGACCAGATCAAGCGTGATGGTAAATTCCAGTCTGCCGCCGTGATAACGAGGTAATTATGTTGTCAACATTGAGTTTGACGACGAACTAAACATCGCTGATGCGTGTCATTAAACGTACAGGAACCGTGCTTATGAGTCCGGGAATGTGAAACGCCGTCGTCTTTTTTCAAAGCAATCCATATACGCTGGTCAATATAATACGGTTATTGTAAGTTAAAAATATTACAAAACATTGTAGACTCTATACAGAGAGAAACGTCTCGTTCTTCTGACAGTGGTCGATGGAGGCATGCGTTCTATCTCTTACAGAAACCTATTTGTAGAATTTGAAATGTTTCGATCTTGTGTGCTTTATGATATGTCTGTGTCAGCGACGTTATATTCGCCAGATCAGAACTTTGATGTAACGTCTCATAGTCAGTGTAGTAAAGTCCTGGTAATAAAAGTCATTCTGGGAAGCACAGTGAAACGCAGGCAGGCAGCGAAAGAACTGGACAGATATCAAGACTTGATGTGGTCATGACTTGACTTCCATGAAACGCAAATGCATGGTAACAATGGACCAACAAAGACGGAGACAGACTGTCATGGTAACAATGGACCAACAAAGGCGGAGACAGACTGTCATGGTAACAATGGACCAACAAAGACGGAGACAGACTGTCATGGTAACAATGGACCAACAAAGGCGGAGACAGACTGTCATGGTAACAATGGACCAACAAAGACGGAGACAGACTGTCATGGTAACAATGGACCAACAAAGACGGAGACAGACTGTCATGGTAACAATGGACCAACAAAGGCGGAGACAGACTGTCATGGTAACAATGGACCAACAAAGACGGAGACAGACTGTCATGGTAACAATGGACCAACAAAGGCGGAGACAGACTGTCATGGTAACAATGGACCAACAAAGACGGAGACAGACTGTCATGGTGACAATGGACCAGCAAAGACGGAGACAGACTGTCATGGTAACAATGGACCAACAAAGGCGGAGACAGACTGTCATGGTAACAATAGACAAACAAAGGCGGAGACAGACTGTCATGGTAACAATGGACCAACAAAGACGGAGACAGACTGTCATGGTGACAATGGACCAACAAAGACGGAGACAGACTGTCATGGTAACAATGGACCAACCAAGGCGGAGACAGACTGTCATTGTAACAATGGACCAACAAAGACGGAGACAGACTGTCATGGTACCAATGGACCAACAAAGACGGAGACAGACTGTCATAGTAACAATGGACCAACCAAGACGGAGACAGACTGTCATGGTAACAATGGACCAACAAAGACGGAGACAGACTGTCATAGTAACAATGGACCAACAAAGACGGAGACAGACTGTCATGGTAACAATGGACCAACAAAGGCGGAGACAGACTGTCATGGTAACAATAGACCAATAAAGACGGAGACAGACTGTCATAGTAACAATGGACCAACAAAGACGGAGACAGACTGTCATGGTAACAATGGACCAACAAAGGCGGAGACAGACTGTCATGGTAACAATGGACCAACAAAGACTGAGACAGACTGTCATGGTAACAATAGACCAACAAAGACGGAGACAGACTGTCATGGTAACAATGGACCAACAAAGACTGAGACAGACTGTCATGGTAACAATAGACCAACAAAGGCGGAGACAGACTGTCATGGTAACAATGGACCAACAAAGACGGAGACAGACTGTCATGGTAACAATAGACCAACAAAGACGGAGACAGACTGTCATGGTAACAATGGACCAACAAAGACTGAGACAGACTGTCATGGTAACAATAGACCAACAAAGACGGAGACAGACTGTCATGGTAACAATGGACCAACAAAGACGGAGACAGACTGTCATGGTAACAATAGACCAACAAAGACGGAGACAGACTGTCATGGTAACAATAGACCAACAAAGACGGAGACAGACTGTCATGGTAACAATGGACCAACAAAGACGGAGACAGACTGTCATGGTAACAATAGACCAACAAAGACGGAGACAGACTGTCATGGTAACAATGGACCAACAAAGACGGAGACAGACTGTCATGGTAACAATGGACCAACAAAGACGGAGACAGACTGTCATGGTAACAATGGACCAACAAAGACGGAGACAGACTGTCATGGTAACAATAGACCAACAAAGACGGAGACAGACTGTCATGGTAACAATGGACCAACAAAGACGGAGACAGACTGTCATGGTAACAATAGACCAACAAAGACGGAGACAGACTGTCATGGTAACAATGGACCAACAAAGACGGAGACAGACTGTCATGGTAACAATAGACCAA
Organism: Lamellibrachia columna; assembly: GCA_963662155.1. Lineage (NCBI taxonomy): Eukaryota > Metazoa > Annelida > Polychaeta > Sabellida > Siboglinidae > Lamellibrachia > Lamellibrachia columna. Next base: position 63,803,458 of record OY759262.1, read on the forward strand.
CAAAGACGGAGACAGACTGTCATGGTAACAATGGACCAACAAAGACGGAGACAGACTGTCATGGTAACAATGGACCAACAAAGACGGAGACAGACTGTCATGGTAACAATAGACCAACAAAGACGGAGACAGACTGTCATGGTAACAATGGACCAACAAAGACGGAGACAGACTGTCATGGTAACAATAGACCAACAAAGACGGAGACAGACTGTCATGGTAACAATGGACCAACAAAGACGGAGACAGACTGTCATGGTAACAATAGACCAACAAAGACGGAGACAGACTGTCATGGTAACAATGGACCAACAAAGACGGAGACAGACTGTCATGGTAACAATAGACCAACAAAGACGGAGACAGACTGTCATGGTAACAATAGACCAACAAAGACGGAGACAGACTGTCATGGTAACAATGGACCAACAAAGACGGAGACAGACTGTCATGGTAACAATAGACCAACAAAGACGGAGACAGACTGTCATGGTAACAATAGACCAACAAAGACGGAGACAGACTGTCATGGTAACAATAGACCAACAAAGACGGAGACAGACTGTCATGGTAACAATAGACCAACAAAGACGGAGACAGACTGTCATGGTAACAATGGACCAACAAAGACGGAGACAGACTGTCATGGTAACAATAGACCAACAAAGACGGAGACAGACTGTCATGGTAACAATAGACCAACAAAGACGGAGACAGACTGTCATGGTAACAATGGACCAACAAAGACGGAGACAGACTGTCATGGTAACAATAGACCAACAAAGACGGAGACAGACTGTCATGGTAACAATAGACCAACAAAGACGGAGACAGACTGTCATGGTAACAATGGACCAACAAAGACGGAGACAGACTGTCATGGTAACAATAGACCAACAAAGACGGAGACAGACTGTCATGGTAACAATGGACCAACAAAGACGGAGACAGACTGTCATGGTAACAATAGACCAACAAAGACGGAGACAGACTGTCATGGTAACAATGGACCAACAAAGACGGAGACAGACTGTCATGGTAACAATAGACCAACAAAGACGGAGACAGACTGTCATGGTAACAATAGACCAACAAAGACGGAGACAGACTGTCATGGTAACAATGGACCAACAAAGACGGAGACAGACTGTCATGGTAACAATAGACCAACAAAGACGGAGACAGACTGTCATGGTAACAATAGACCAACAAAGACGGAGACAGACTGTCATGGTAACAATGGACCAACAAAGACGGAGACAGACTGTCATGGTAACAATAGACCAACAAAGACGGAGACAGACTGTCATGGTAACAATAGACCAACAAAGACGGAGACAGACTGTCATGGTAACAATGGACCAACAAAGACGGAGACAGACTGTCATGGTAACAATAGACCAACAAAGACGGAGACAGACTGTCATGGTAACAATGGACCAACAAAGACGGAGACAGACTGTCATGGTAACAATAGACCAACAAAGACGGAGACAGACTGTCATGGTAACAATGGACCAACAAAGACGGAGACAGACTGTCATGGTAACAATAGACCAACAAAGACGGAGACAGACTGTCATGGTAACAATAGACCAACAAAGACGGAGACAGACTGTCATGGTAACAATAGACCAACAAAGACGGAGACAGACTGTAAGCTCGTCGACGTAGGTGCCCCAACGACCACCCACAGTGATGGGTTAGATAAGGTAAAGGCGAAGTCCGTGAACCGTGCAAGATCCACCAGTAATACCCAGCAATTAACCCCTGGGACTTATCTCCAGCGACACTGTACAAAGACTCCCACGGATAACATCTCAAAGACATCACTATTGTCATTGCAAACAATATGCCAATGATTATATATAAATGTCACACATGAGATAAAAGCTTCGATCGAGTGTCTTGAAAGAGAGAGGGAGGGAGGGAGGGAGGGAGGTAGGGAGGGAGGGAGGGAGGGAGGTAGGGAGGGAGGGAGGGGTGGTGGAGGGCGAGGGAGATATGGACAGAGGAAGGGGTAGGAGGGCCGGGAGTAGAGACGGAATGAGGGACGGAGGGGGGCAAACATTCCACAAACCCACGGCAGGTCATACTTTTATCCATGTGGGGGATATTTACCTCCATGTTTTAGCTAATTTGTTTCATAAACAACTAAGGTAAATCGAACTGGGTATTTCTTGATGACGAATGACCCACCGTTACTCGGGGTTTATCGTCCTACGAGGATTTTTCGCCGAGTTATTAATTGGCCTAGCAGTGACGAGCCGTAAGCCCCATGTCTGCCGGACCACGCCTTTGCTATTTCCGAATCTCCTCAAATGTTCTCGGAACTTCCGTGTTTCTAAAAATAATTGCGTGACGTCACCGGCTACAAAGCGTCCACCCGATCAGCCGACTAAACCCTGAATGTGTCATACTTGAGTAATATATTTGTTATTTTCTTAGTGGTAACCAAGTTGGTATTTGAGGGTCCTATGACATCATCTAGTCAGGGTGATATTTATGAAAATCTGGCAAAACCTGGTAACGCGTTTCACCCGAGGGTATCGCCTTAATTGGATAAGTCCGGGAGTCTTGTCCCGGACGACCCTCCGTGGATGCGGGTCACGGTTCTGGTTGTGGTTTATGATATCTATAAATAAACCCTGAAGTAATATTCCTTATCAGCTACCCGTCGACGCATTCAGCTTTTTCTTAATGTCGCTGAATATGACGAGCAGCTTAATTCAACGCGGAACGTGGTCGTGTTAAACTTCATCCGGGTGAAAGTCCTATACAAACTGGTGACACAAATTGCACACTCGAGATCAAGTAGACCGGTCTAGTTTGATCTCTGTTCGCAAAAACAGTGCATGTACAATCAACGAAAATTGTCCAACGGAATGACAAAATAATAATTTACACACCACGCTATCTCGCACAATTGCACCGCGATAATCAGGACTCGTTGAGATGACAGCGTTTCAACGTCCAGACAAGTTTACTTGTCGGTTCATAGCCAGTGCGAACGCAGTCGGGTCTTCAACTGTTTTGTAATTCCTCAAACCCTCGCCGCTGTCAAAACGTGCCACTGCTTCGCGAGTTCCAAATACCTCGCATACCAGACGTCGCTTCGCCATTCATCGTTGTTCAACGACTCATAACGCGGTTACGTCCTCTTTGCCCGTAAAAGGTCATACGTTTCCGCCTCTCGCGCCACTGAATATTCATCGGGCGGCGGTCGTAAATATTCATTGCTGCAAAAATCGGTGATTCGCCCGTGGCGGAAACCGCGGCTACCCGCGACCGTTGGCCGCGGATCAGACGTGGGGAATCCGTGAATGGCATCTCTAGCGGCCGCCCACGAATGAGGTGGCGCTTGCGACTAACACGACGTATAAATACACGCTGTCTTTCTCTGAGGGCATTCAAACTGTCTATTACCGCAAGACGTTCACTACACGAGAACACTTGTTGTCGCTGTCCGATCTGAAGCAGTCGCTGTGAACTCTCGTTGCTACCACTAGAATACATTCGCTGGGATTACACAATTAGCTGCATCATGAAGTGGATAATTGCTCTCATCGTCACTGCTGGTCTCGCCGCTGTTGTTCTGTCGGTAAGTAACATTGTCTTTGCCGCACAAGTTTCGTGCATCAAGCCATGTCTTTGTAATTCGTGTTATCGTGAAGGCGTTCACCACTGGGATGGCAGTTAAAATTAATTGCATTAATGTTGAATTGTTGATCAAACAAAATGAAGTCATTCGCAATTATTACACGGTCCATGCGCCTGCAAGACTTGTATTTAAGCCTCCTGCCTATTAAGGACAACCTTGCTGTAAATCATCGTTGAATAGAAATACGAATTGGACCAGTTGACCTGTCTTGGAACATTTTAGCATTTCTGATAAACGAGTACGGACGATTACGCTGTTTCGCGTGAATGAACAACCCGTATCTTTCAATCCAGTTCGTATCACCGTGTTCTTTTTACGCAGTGGACGTCATCAATACTGTATTGTTCTTCGTTTCCAGGCCCCGGCTAAGCAGGTTGCTCGGTCACACAAAGGTACGTGTCACTATATTGTACCATTGTCTATAACACAGTACGCCCCTAGCTAACGTTCAATTCGTCCAGTCCGACAACAGGTCATTGTTGTGTTCCCGGTTCTGTGCAATGCTCGCTCACACATCGTGGGACCGGTTTAATTAAGTTTTCATGCTACATGCAACACTGATTTCATACAACGTACATACTATAATTATTCGAAAGAGTATTGTCTGTTGCCAAAAAAACAGTATTCCGTGACACAAAGACCATTTGAAATCGTGCTACAACGTTACAATTGTCGAAAAACCAAACGTACAATTGAGAAGATTCGGCAAGTGAGAAAGTTATGATGGCGTTGAATAGATACGAAGCGGTAATTACGATATCTGGACATCAGCAAATCGTGCTCAGAAGGCCTGTCAGCGAGCGAAAGAGACAGACCATGCGTGAACCATCGGATTATTCGATACCCTGGGGAAGACCCACGTCATAATAGCACAATTACATATGGCGACAGGCTTAGTTGACAACTCGTCTGTTTTGCCTCGGGCAACAGGGCTGTAGAGGGGTGCTGTGTGACTGGTAATGGAACTTCAAGTCATTTTGACAGGCGTCCTTCGCTGGCCGATATCATGTTACTGGTTCAGTCAAGCACGTCCTGACGACGTCCGTCAAAAGATGAACGACGCTGACGCACGAGTCTATGTTAGGTTCAACTGTATTTACCCCGTTGTTATTTCTCGACCATCTCGCACAGCTGGAGTCAGTCACCCTGGCGATATTTTGTTTCGTCGGGGTATAATAGAAATCGTGCATGAAACAGGATGTTGAGAAACAGGGTGTTTTGGCAAATATCCAAGCCACGTAATCCGTTAATAATACGCAGATCGCGTGGGCAGTCAACGTCCTGAAAGACCGTAGAATGATGTCACGGGATCGTTATGTCGGGTCGTACGTTTCCGTGTATTCGGCGCCGGTTTCGGTTGCCGCATAAAATGTGGTTAGTGCCGACTATTAAATCCTAATGTTACGATCTGTACATCTACTGATTGACTCCCTCGAAGCAGTGGGCGTCACAATGGATTCATTCAACTCGCTGTCTCAGTGTGTATCGATTTACATATGTCGAGGATCTAGACTTGTGTATAGAGCTGGGTAAAGAACGCAGCTGACGGCGCATGCGTCAGTGTGGCGGTAGCTTGCTACTCACGACTTATCACACCGTTTGTTTTTTCTGTATTTACTGGAAACACGTTCCATTTTTATAACTCGGTCGTGTTGTCTCTCCCCCTTCAGGTTGCGCGGGCAAGTCAGCCGACATCATCTTCCTGATCGACGCTTCTCAGAGGATCAGGACCCGGGACTTTGCCAAACAGCTGCGGTTTGTTCGAGGCCTCGTGCGGCAGTTTGACGTCGGAGAGTCGACGACGCGCATCGGCGTGCTCTCCTACAGCGACACGACCAACATCGAGTACACGCTCAGCGCAAAGCAAGACCGCGCCAGCGTCGCACACGCCATCGTCAACGTCGTGCAGGTGAGTCGTTGTCGCCCTTTCTCTGCTCACCTGCTCACCCTGCTCGAGTTGCACTAGAACTGTCAGTGTGGCAAGAAATCAACGTCTTCCGTTATGCACGGTTCTTGTACAGTTCTGTCTGTTCAGCTGGTGTTCGTTTCCTCCTTGGTGGCTGCTGATATTGTTGAGGCAACGTAACCCGGGCTTTCGTCTCTGTCCCTTTTCTCATAACATGACTAATATCATGTCAGTGTATTCATTTTGATCATTTCTACAATGGGTCTGACATTGTGTTCCCCGTAGATCACACCAAACGGTGCAGACCAGACCGGGGACTTCGAAGTTAGTCGTTCTTTTAAGCGGATGTTTCTTACACAGTGAGCTCTTGTAGCGAGAGGACACTGTATGTTCGATATGTGTTTCCCCTGTAGTGTGTAGACATACATTGAGTGTGAGAATGAATGTGTGTTCTAGGTTTGGCAGACACTGGGTGCGACTCGCACTGACGATGCTCTGGCCACAGCCGGGCACCTATTCGCTATGTCGAACCGGTTTGCGGCCTTGAAGATCGTCGTTGTCTTGACCGATGGTCAGTCTGCCAACGTCCACATGACCCGCACGGAGGCCGCGGCCTTGCATCTGAACGGAGTCCGAGTTGTGGCCATCGGCATTGGCAATGACATTGACCGGGACGAACTGGTGGACATCGCCCAGATGGAGAGCCGCGTCTTCACTGTGAAGTCCTTCGATCACCTGATGCACCTACGCCGGGAGGTGACGGTCAAAGTGTGCACGTTGGGTACCAGCCGGACCAATGAAGTGAACACACCACCGACCAAGGGTAAGCCGTACTTCTCTGTTTTCCTCCCTTGTCATTCGTCCATAAGGACGAAACGCTTCTAGACTGTCCTTACTTTAGACAATAAAATGATTTGGTGGACATACCAGTTAACGTTACCTGACTCCAGTGACATGACAAGGTCCACGTCGTTCTAACAATTATCATGTGCCGTTCGGACGTCTTAATAATTGCAATAATTGTTTTGTTTACGTACCACCAAGTAATGGAAACATTTACCAGAGCCAGCTTGTCAAGCTCACAACACTGACAGTTTTAAAGTACAGTGCTGCCATCTTGAAAATGCTCATTTAAGAGCGCAACGAGAAACTGACAAGAAGCAGAGGATGCAGCATTCATCGACAATTATACTGCAGCGCTGTGAAAGCGAACGCACAGTTGTTATGACAACTGAAATGCTGCGCCAGTGGGTGTACAGCTGAAAGTTGTGTTATGTAAAGCCACGAGAGTATTGACACACAGCGAGCGACAACGATGTATTAACAAGTGCGCTTTCTCAGAAGGACAACGCGACACATTTACGCAGCTTGTGTGAAACCTGACGACGTGCCGCCTTTGAATGGCCACAAAGGAACGGCACCGTCGATCGGCCCCGCTCTAAAGTAAACGGGTGATGATCACGCACTTGGCCGTCCTCGACAACACTTAAGAGTGTTTTATAACGGCGCTAACCAGCAGGTGCATGAAGTCATAAAACATGGCAAAAAGAAACCACCCTAGGCCGGTTCTGCGACTAAGTGGATGCATGTGTCGCGTGTGGTGTGTGCACACGTGCGCGTGGCGGAGTACACACGAGTTTCTTTGTTACGAAAATGTTTCGCTAAATGTTACATGAAACAAGGACGGATGTTCACTTTGTCCGCCAGGTAACATTTCATATCACGACACGCCCGCTTTTGTTAGACCCTAGTTTCCACACTCTTCAAGCATCAATTCACAAATGACGAACGGAAACGAAGGGTTTGGTTTCCTATCACTGCGCGTAACACATGTACACAGACTATCACTCATTGTGTATTGTTGCTATAAACAGCCCTGGACTCAGAGAGAGTTCGTTTTGATTACGGCAGGTTTTTTGCAAAGTGCTGCCATCTAGCGACCAATTGTAACATTAACTCGTCACCGTATTTCTGCGTATCTCCGACTCGCTTATTTAAACGTAAATTAAGAGAACACACAACACAGCGAAGTCCAAATTGATCACAGAGAACACCTATTTGCATTGTAGGTTGCGGAGGCAATCCGGCAGAGGTCGTGTTTGCTCTGGATGCATCCACTAGTATCTGGGCTCCGGACTTCCGGCGTCAGCTCAGCTTCGTCAAGGATTTGGTCGGTGCCTTCCAGGTGTCGTCACATATGACCCGGATCGGCGTGCTGACGTTCGGAGATACGCCGTTGAAGCAGTTCTACATGGACCGCTATGAAAATGAAAAACAGGTACGCATGCACTGACAACGCAACTTCGAGCCGTTGTGATCCTTTAATGACGTCACACAAAATGATTCCCCAAAACGTGACCCAACCAACTAAAACTGGGGCCAAACACCCCAACTCTGCATTCAGCTACATTTAAGATATGTATCTCTTCGCTGCTCCCAATCTGATTGTTCAAAACGACAAAATAATACATAAAAGCAGATGGGTGCTAACTATAAGCGTGTCTGTCCGTAGGTGGCCGACGCCCTGTCTCTCATACAACAGACGCGCGGCAGCACCAACACCGGCAAGGCCATCGAAACGATGACGAATGAGTTTTTCTCGCCCATGCGCACTCGCAAAAACGTCGTCAAGATCGGCATCGTCATCACTGACGGCAAGTCAAACGACCCGGAAGAGACTGCGGCAAAGGCGGAGGAGGCGAGGAAGGCCGGCATCACTTTGTTCTCCATCGGCGTCGGGCAAGGTGTTGACGAGACGGAGTTGGCGGCCATTGCCAACAAGCCGAGGGAGGAATACCTTTTCACGGTGAACGACTACAACGCTTTGAACACCATCAAGGAGCTGCTCTCGATTAAGGCTTGCCAAGGTGAGGCATCGAACTGTTCATGAGCGGAATCAGAATATGATGCTTATGCTAATGTATGACCGCGAATTAGACAGGATAGGGAGGGGGAGAGTGTGTGTGTGTGAGAGAGAGGGGTTTAGATGTTTTGCTAAGTCATTCTTAAATTTGTAATGCAATGTTTTCAGTGACGCTTCCACCGACAACAACCACAACGACCACTGCAACAACTACTACCACGACGACACCCGCGCCAACAACGACGACGACTACAACGACGCCCGCGCCAACAACGACAACGACTACAACGACGCCCGCGCCAACAACGACGACTACTACAACGACGCCCGCGCCAACAACGACGGAGCTGATGATCAGAGACGAGGGTAAATATCAACAGAAACCTATTATTAAATTTCTAGCCGCACAGTTGTCAGCCAATTAACTGTTACCAGGACTACAGCTACAAGTCTTTAATAGCTCCCATGTCATCATCAACAACAACTACTACAGCAAATCGAAATTACAGTGTACTTTGTACTACAGTGTTAGAAAGAATGATATAGTTATACGTGATTATATATTTCTGGTTAACATTTCACCTTTCTCTATGGATCAAGGATATTATGAAAAATATACCACACTGGATATCTAGGAAATCAGAAGACTGACAAAAGGCATTCGCTTACCTGGCATTTGGTTTCGTTCTAGGCTGCGGCGCCAACAGACCGGCCGACGTGATCTTCTCTCTGCCGTCGGAGGCATCAGCGGCGCAGACCAGCCGAGTATTCGGCTTCATCCGCAACGTCAGTTCCCAGTTGAAGGTTGCCAAGGACATGGTCCGGGTTGGAGTCGTACCGAGAGAATGCTACCCTCTTCCCGGCTTCGCACTGAACAGCGCCAACACAAAGAAAGAAGCGCTGTTGATGTTCAACACGGAACCATTCCGGCCGACGAAGACAGCCCAGATCATCAAATACATGCGGCGTCAGGGCTTCGTCAAGAAGAACGGAGGGAGGCAAGGCGCCAAAAAGATCGGCATCCTCGTCATCGATAGCAACTCCCCCAACCGGCTGGCGGCGACGGCAAGGCAGGCGCGCCTGGCGAGAAAGCAGAACATTGAACTGTTCGTGGTGGCCGTCGGCAAGGATGTGTCGCCCGAGCTGAAGCAGGCCATCTCGGGGCAGCTGGATAATCGACACGTGTTCTCCGTCAACGACTACAGTGACCTGCAGTACGTCGCGGCGAAGGTGGCGAGGAATGTCAACACCAAGTGTTTAGGTGAGTAGTGTTGAACTGCCCAAATGACGTCTGGGTCGACGACAGCGCCGCTTAGTGGCAGTGGTGGGTGTTGAAAAAGATCGTTTATTGTTAGCACGAGCGCTAGAGTCTATGCCAAACAATATCAACGTTGTCCAAATTTATCAACAATATGTATTACTGTAAAATGCGCACTGGGAAATTATTTTATACGACATATTAAACAATTTTCATTGACTATCTGCCGAATATATCGCCAGTCTAATCTGCAGTTGCTGAATAAAATATCAGCTTCACCAAAGCCTAATATTCAAATCTCACTTCACATTAAGAATATGTCAGTTAGTGATATAGAGTGCACGTTTGTGTAAAACAGTCATGTATTGTTCGTTGTAGAATGAAGACTCAACGCTGCAACCCTGCTGCAGGCTAATGATCGAAACATTCCATAAATGTGTTTCACGAAGGAATCTCTTGAATATTCTCTGACCGAGGTCGAGTCGCTCTGACCCGTCTGCCCGTAGCACTCTCTGCATCGATACGACGCGGTGGTCAACAACGATGTGTTTACGCCGTCTTCTCAGTGACCAATCCAGCGTGTTTGAGTTAAAAGACACGACAAACAGGGTAATAATTTATCACAAAAGACAATGGTATTTGTGTCAGTATGCTCAATCGTTTCTGCTCAAACGTTGAAGTTGAAGGAAAATGACATTTCAAGATGGCTGTGCGGAACGCGTGTATATTTTGTTAGTCGTGTCGTCATTTAACTTAAGCCATTCATGTGAAAATAACTTATGTCATTTTGTATATAATGTGTATAATAATATATTTATCACATGGCATTAGTATAGATTTTTATACAAAGTTTGCCGGTCCAATGCAATAAACTGGGATATTATTGTTTGCGATAGTTGCACGCCTTACAACATTGTGGTTAGATTGCGCGTAAAACTAAGGAACTACGACAGTTCATAGGGCATGTCTTTCAGGTCAGTATTGTCTGATCAGCCATTTGTGGCTGATGTGGAACGTTCGAGTTAGTTCAGGATGCTAAGACAATGTGTAACATGGAAAACACACTACACAAATATATTAGAACTTCTTCAAAAATGCAACGTTGCTATATAAATTTGTCGTGTAACGCCACGAATTGGCAGAACACTGTATCTACAATAGAAAATTCCTTCTCACATAATTCAACGGTCAAACCGAAAAGAACAGATTCTGGATATTTTACTTTGATCATAGTTAGCATCTTGAACTATGGTATATATAATAATATACATTTAAATGTGAATGTATACCATGCTACGCTTCCTTGTATTCGTTATTTTTGTACATTTGAGTGTATTGTATACACCCGTGAATACTACAGAATGTACATTGTATGTGCCATGTATGAATGAATGTATGCACTGATTTATAAGTTATAGAGGGTATATATGAGCGTATGCATGAACTATACATAATTTACTCGATAACCTTGCTGCTGAATGCACGTATAGAGATCAGTCAGTGCAGACTGAGGGAGGGCTTAGTTGATAGACAATGGACGTGCTTATGTCATGCACGCCAGCTATGGACGACGGCACTGTTTATCAAGTAACACATATGTTTGTTGAATCGACATGAACGAACGTAATAAAAGGTTGTTCAGTATTTGCTATATAAACCTCCGACGTTTCTGGTTTCTTTCCCGCTTTGTATAATTCGGCGATTTGCGACTGTAAAAGTGTGATACGATGCGGGGGGGGGCGGGGGGGGGGGGTATTCGGGGAGTGCGCGGGGCAGTGACAGGCAGACGACATGTCCTCGAGTAGACTATACATCACAGATTAACCGGACACCCCATGATACACTTCACTCTTGCGTCCGGCCAGCTTCTTGATAATCCGTGACGTCACAAAGACATCTTAACATTTACTTAATTGCTTCGCTAAACAAACTCGTTGACGCTGCAGTGATGGTTGAAGCCCGTGAAGGAATACACTCCAAGTGGTGCTGTCTGCTAAACCCACTTGACCCTTCCGATACCTTCTACATATTGCCTTACCTACCCTCTTCGGGTCTGGTGCCCACGAAGCTGCAATTCACTTTCTCCAGCTCATTCTGTCTTCGGCCACATGTTTGGCGACGTTCAAAGACTTCCATCCCATCTCGGTGTTCTTTTTTCTTCAGTTTTTCGCCAAGTTATTTTTGGGTGACCCACTTTCCTTCTGCCTGCATGCGTTCATGCTAGAACTTCCATTCAGTTGTTGTCTTCTTTCATTCTCATGATACGCCCAGTTCAGTGCCATCTTCTTGTCCTGACTTTTGTGTCTATCTTCTTTACTTTGGTTTCAAATAGAATATCCTCATTTCACACTACGCACGGCCATCTAACTGTTAGCACTTGAATAACAATGTTAGCACTTGAATAACAATGTTAGCACTTGAATAACAATGTTAGCACTTGAATAACAATGAGTCCAGCTTCCGAATGTCACTTTCATTTATCTTCCACGTCTTACGTCCAAATAATAACGCCTTCCACGTGTATTCGGACAGAAATAATTCAATTGTTATGTGTCACCCGAGAATGGTGCATTCCTCACTTCGCCTTCATATATCAAGTTTCGCACATGTTTTTAAAAGGGATGTACAACGATTTTCATTGGTTAATTGATACCCAACTATGGTTTCGTATAATTGTGTCGCAATTCTCTTAACTATTCCATCAAAGTAGGGTAACCTGGGGCAAAATGGCCCCTGGAAGTAAGACTGCCCCTCACCATGTACGCAAAATATAAAACTCTGAACGTTCCTAAATCTTGTGCAAAATGAAGCTAACTTCTATCTGATACCCACCTCGAAAGCTCAGCAACACGAGACAGACGTAATTAAATCAGTGTGTTTTTAAACTTTTATATGCACTATTATATGAACTGATCTAATATTTTGTCAATAGTAAAATGGTGAAACTCACTACGTAGCGGTGTGAATCATTGACTTAATTTGTGACATGATAGTATTATTAATTAGTTGACAGATCAAACAAAATAGTTTGTTGTGTGTTGTATACATCCTGTTAAGACACATGTTGTGGCTGTGGCACAAGACGGTTCCCATACACGTGGGGCAAGACGGTTCCCATACACGTGGGGCAAGACGGTTCCCATACACGTGGGGCAAGACGGTTCCCATACACGTGGGGCAAGACGGTTCCCATACACGTGGGGCAAGACGGTTCCCATACACGTGGGGCAAGACGGTTCCCATACACGTGGGGCAAGACGGTTCCCATACACGTGGGGCAAGACGGTTCCCATACACGTAGGGCAAGACGGTTCCCATACACGTGGGGCAAGACGGTTCCCATACACGCGGGGCAAGACGGTCCCTATATGACCAATTATGTTTATTACATTTAATATAATACGAACCTTGCATGATTGACGTTCTCCTAGCCTGTATGCTGTAATCATAATGGAATATTACTAAACCAATATTACATTGTGTATAGATTGCAAAGTGTGTATTATATGTTAGTTCTCATTTAAATGTAACAACCATAACGGCCAGATATATTACTATCATACAATGCAAGTTCAGGCATGTTTTAAGTTTTAAGTTCAGGCAATAGTTCGTTCATGTAAGCGAAAACCACGGGGGGTTATAGGCCGTGTTGCCCCAGGTAGAGGACTGTCTTGCCCCAGGTAGAGGACTGTCTTGCCCCAGGTAGATGACAGTCTTGCCCCAGGTAGAGGACTGTCTTGCCTCAGGTAGAGGACTGTCTTGCCCCAGGTAGTGGACTGTCTTGCCCCAGGTAGATGACAGTCTTGCCCCAGGTAGAGGACTGTCTTGCCCCAGGTAGAGGACTGTCTTGCCCCAGGTAGATGACGGTCTTGCCCCAGGTAGAGGACTGTCTTGCCCCAGGTAGATGACAGTCTTGCCCCAGGTAGAGGACTGTCTTGCCCCAGGTAGAGGACTGTCTTGCCCCAGGTAGATGACGGTCTTGCCCCAGGTAGAGGACTGTCTTGCCCCAGGTAGATGACTGTCTTGCCCCAGGTAGAGGACTGTCTTGCCCCAGGTAGAGGATTGTCTTGCCCCAGGTAGAGGACTGTCTTGCCCCAGGTAGAGGACTGTCTTGCCCCAGGTAGATGACAGTCTTGCCCCAGGTAGAGGACTGTCTTGCCTCAGGTAGAGGACTGTCTTGCCCCAGGTAGTGGACTGTCTTGCCCCAGGTAGACGACAGTCTTGCCCCAGGTAGAGGACTGTCTTGCCCCAGGTAGAGGACTGTCTTGCCCCAGGTAGATGACGGTCTTGCCCCAGGTAGAGGACTGTCTTGCCCCAGGTAGATGACAGTCTTGCCCCAGGTAGAGGACTGTCTTGCCCCAGGTAGAGGACTGTCTTGCCCCAGGTAGATGACGGTCTTGCCCCAGGTAGAGGACTGTCTTGCCCCAGGTAGATGACTGTCTTGCCCCAGGTAGAGGACTGTCTTGCCCCAGGTAGAGGACTGTCTTGCCCCAGGTAGAGGACTGTCTTGCCCCAGGTAGAGGACTGTCTTGCCCCAGGTAGATGACTGTCTTGCCCCAGGTAGATGACAGTCTTGCCCCAGGTAGAGGACTGTCTTGCCCCATGTAGAGGACTGTCTTGCCCCAGGTAGATGACGGTCTTGCCCCAGGTAGAGGACTGTCTTGCCCCAGGTAGAGGATTGTCTTGCCCCAGGTAGAGGACTGTCTTGCCCCAGGTAGAGGATTGTCTTGCCCCAGGTAGATGACGGTCTTGCCCCAGGTAGAGGACTGTCTTGCCCCAGGTAGATGACTGTCTTGCCCCAGGTAAAGGATTGTCTTGCCCCAGGTAGATGACTGTCTTGCCCCAGGTAGAGGATTGTCTTGCCCCAGGTAGAGGACTGTCTTGCCCCAGGTAGAGGATTGTCTTGCCCCAGGTAGATGACGGTCTTGCCCCAGGTAGAGGACTGTCTTGCCCCAGGTAGATGACTGTCTTGCCCCAGGTAAAGGATTGTCTTGCCCCAGGTAGATGACTGTCTTGCCCCAGGTAGAGGATTGTCTTGCCCCAGGTAGAGGACTGTCTTGCCCCAGGGATTGGGCAAGACGCCTTTTTTGGGTACTCTTGCTATTTTTTAAATGCAACATAGCTAGGTTGCTTATTTACTGAAACAAGTTTTCCAATGGGTAACACACCTATCTGTCCATAATATGAACACATTAAATACATGCTAAAGTAGTTTAATGATGTACAATTTGAAAGTTTTCCTTGGGGGGCGCTGCCCCAGGTTACCCTACATTTAAGTTAACAATGTTATACACTACTTCATGTTATACACTACTTCATGTTATACACTACTTCATGTTATACACTACTTCATGTTATACACTACTTCATGTTATACACTACTTCATGTTTTAATAGTTCTTGTTGCAGTAATCTCTATATTTGCCATCAGAAATGGTAAAACCGGGATTTAAAAAAAAACCATTATGGGTCACAGGTCTTCTCCACTTGCCGGTTGATATGAAGCCATAACCACGTCGTTAAAATGTGGAAAGAGACGCGTTATTCCCAGCTGTGGTAATTTCATAGCGTTTATTCACTGGAGAAGGCAACATTAGTGGAACAGCATGTGGAGATGGGATTGTCAGACACCGTGGTTACACAAATACGAGGCCACTGTTGCAGTGCGCAGAATATTATATTACCGTGAAAAAAATACGTTCCACTAATAGGGGTTTTGCACCGCTAATAATGGTCGCATTTTGATGGAAATGACATGTAACAGATAACTTTTGCATAATTGGCTCATCATGCCCGACTCGCGCTGACAAACACAACGCACCAAGTACGCATTTAAACTGTTTGCTGCCAACAGCCACATCGCGAAAATAATACATTAAATGCATCGAGTTTTTCATTTCACGAACTGGTCGGACGAACAAACGGAAAGACTAATTGTTCAACCGACCCAGACGCAGAGGTATTTTAAACACAACTGTTGAACTGGTATGTCGATTACTGGATTACTATCTCACACACTGTATATGTGATTGGACAACATATGTTAGGGAAACACGTGTGTGCGTGCGTGCGTGCGTGCGTGCGTGCGTGCGTGCGTGCGTGCGTGCGTGCGTGCGTGCGTGCGTGCGTGCGTGCGTGCGTGCGTGCGTGCGTGCGTGCATGGTTTTAACAAGGTCTTTATCAAAATATAACTTTACAAAATATTTAAGATATATAATATATATCGTTGTCTAGCTAAGCCGTAAGCTCATAAAGTTGTGATAATTGATGATGAATTATAATGTAAAACGCATATTTAGAAATACTAAACAGTATATGAATGTTTGGACCGAAGAGGGTTAGCCATGTCACAGTTTATATGTCAACATTCCTTCTAACACCAACTCGAATTCCTTGGGAAGTATTAAGCAACGCTGCAATTACTGCACGAAGACCATTCATTCACACGTATACACCACTAGTTATACCAGGTACTCACGTGTACCACCCATTGAGCTGAGGCAACGTGCGGTGAACGAACGAAATTGTCCAATCTTCGAGACGACCACGAGGGGATTCGAGCCCCGGTCGTCTTGAGACGCTGACGTCATATCCCTTAGTAAGTGGTACTACTGCGTCCAACTAATAAAATTTATGGGAGGTTGTAAATAGTAAAAAAATCTAACGTGGATTGTTCTGAAACAACCCGCGTCTGAAGCCCCCCCCCCCCATGGCATAACCAGTGCTTACACAGACGACGACAGGTGATTGGTAATTTGGTATTGGGTCTCGATCTTTGACTTCATCAAGAACTGAATAAAGCCAGACTCCGCACATTCCCGTGTTGATTGGACTGTCATTACAACAATGCCAGACGTGCGGTTCCATTATACGCAGTCTGATTAAAACGCTGTGTGATCAAAGTCCTCGTGTAAGACAGTAGTAGGAATGAAATGTGGGCAATCTATTTGAGTCTACCCTCACATATTGACGATCGGTGCCAAATCCGCGGGTGGCAGATGTTGCTGACTGTTTTTTGAAACCAAACACGCAGATAGTAAGCATAGACATGACAGTTAAAGATCTTGGGCGTCACTTCTGCTTCTATTAATCGTAAGGCTGCGTGAGCCGTTTCAATTTCTCAGAACCGTCGTTTGAAGAGATACGTGGACATATCTCCCATCAGCACGTCTAGGTCCTAGTCCACGCCCATGGTGTGCTGCAAAAGTTACCCATACATAGTCATAGGATTGTGTCATCACGAACAAAGACCAGCGTGTTTTTTTACGTGTCCTCTTCGAGTCCAGAGGTGGCACAAAAGGTTCGGATAAAATCTCGCCAGTTCCCTCTGTCTTGGGCTCTCCTTGTCGCTGTGCCCCAGGTCTGCCCAGCAACCTTCAGTTCCCTCTGTCTTGAGCTCTCCTTGTCGCTGTGCCCCAGGTCAGCCCAGCAACATTCAGTTCCCTCTGTCTTGGGCTCTCCTTGTCGCTGTGTCCCAGGTCAGTCCAGCAGTCTTCAGTTCCCTCTGTCTAGGGCTCTCCTTGTCGCTGTGCCCCATGTCAGCCCAGCAGTCTTCAGTTCCCTCTGTCTTGGGCTCTCCTTGTCGCTGTGTCCCATGTCAGTCCAGCAGTCTTCAGTTCCGTCTGTCTTAAGCTCTCCTTGTCGCTGTGCCCCATGTCAGTCCAGCAGTCTTCAGTTCCGTCTGTCTTGAGCTCTCCTTGTCGCTGTGCCCCATGTCAGTCCAGCAGTCTTCAGTTCCGTCTGTCTTGAGCTCTCCTTGTCGCTGTGCCCCATGTCAGTCCAGCAGTCTTCAGTTCCGTCTGTCTTGAGCTCTCCTTGTCGCTGTGCCCCATGTCAGTCCAGCAGTCTTCAGTTCCCTCTGTCTTGAGCTCTCCTTGTCGCTGTGTCCCATGTCAGCCCAGCAACTTTCAGTTCCCTCTGTCTTGAGCTCTCCTTGTCGCTGTGCCCCATGTCAGTCCAGCAGTCTTCAGTTTCGTCTGTCTTGGGCTCTCCTTGTCGCTGTGCCCCATGTCAGTCCAGCAGTCTTCAGTTCCCTCTGTCTTGGGCTCTCCTTGTCGCTGTGCCCCATGTCAGTCCAGCAGTCTTCAGTTCCCTCTGTCTTGGGCTCTCCTTGTCGCTGTGCCCCATGTCAGTCCAGCAGTCTTCAGTTTCGTCTGTCTTGGGCTCTACTTGTCGCTGTGCCCCAGGACAGTCCAGCAGTCTTCAGTTCCCTCTGTCTTGGGCTCTCCTTGTCGTTGTGCCCCATGTCAGTCCAGCAATCTTCAGTTCCGTCTGTCTTGGGCTCTCCTTGTTGCTGTGCCCCATGTCAGTCCAGCAATCTTCAGTTCCGTCTGTCTTGGGCTCTCCTTGTCGCTGTGTCCCATGTCAGTCCAGCAATCTTCAGTTCCGTCTGTCTTGGGCTCTCCTTGTCGCTGTGTCCCATGTCAGTCCAGCAGTCTTCAGTTCCCTCTGTCTTGGGCTCTCCTTGTCGCTGTGCCCTAGGTCAGTCCACCAGTCTTCAGTTCCTCTTCGTCCTCGTGTTGGTTTTTCGTGTGTCCCTTTTTATCTTCCGTTCTAATATATAGGCTCATAACACTCGCTATTGACATGGCAAGTGACTGTTCCGTGCATACATGTCTTTTGGTTCCATAACCCAATAGTATATTTTGGTTCCATAACCCAATAGTATCTTTTGGTTCCATAACCCAATAGTATATTTTGGTTCTATAACCCAATAGTATCTTTTGGTTCCATAACCCAATAGTATATTTTGGTTCCATAACCCAATAGTATCTTTTGGTTCCATAACCCAATAGTATATTTTGGTTCCATAACCCAATAGTATCTTTTGGTTCCATAACCCAATAGTATCTTTTGGTTCCATAATCCAATAGTATCTACCTCTTCGCTTTCATTGTGGGTTTTCTTCAATAGAATTTTCGCTCATTACAAAAGGAGAAATGATTCTCTTGTTTATTTCAATGTGAGTTGTTACTCAAACAATCATACACTGTCACACGGTCTAGACTGAAACATTGCTGCACTAGAGCGGGGTATGACTATCATTTGTCATCATGGTCGATCGTGTGATAATGCGCTTATCTTGTGTTCGTGCCAGTATGTAGCCAATACAACTAATAATGGCCAATGCTATCTAGTGCAGTATTATATTATCTTATATTATCTTTAGTTGATCGCATTTCGACAGTGCGTGGCAACTGAGAGAACGCTCTGTTAATTGTAGATTGCTGAAACTCTTCTTTGTCTTCTTCGTCTTGTGTTGTTTAACAAGATATTTGATTGTTCGAGCTTCCGTACACATAACACGTAGGAAACATTTGTATTTATTGTGGCAACTACACACACACGCACACACACACACACACACACACACACACACACACACACACACACACACACACACACACACACACACACACACACACACACACACACACACACACACACACACACACACACACACACACACACACACACACACACACACACACACACACACACACACACACATTCTTATTCCATCGATCCAGACAAGACTATTTATGGTGACGGTATATCAAATCACAACTGGCAACCTCTCCACAAGGAGGAAGACGCAGAATAAATTCAACGATGGAAACTACGTATGGGGAAGACAGACTCACAATCCGGAGATAGCTCGATGCAGTGTTTGGCAGCGAACTAACACCACAGCTGTCTAACTCCCCGCAACTCACGTGACTAGTGCTTATGTTTCCTGGCAAAGAATCACCAAAAATCATACGTTTAGAAAAACGCATTACTGTGGTTTCGTGTCGGTTTTTTTATCGGGTTCTGGATTTGCGAAATCGCAGCTGCTTTTGGCGCTACGACGGAAGTCTTATTATTGTTCCTTCTGGCGATGTAAAGCGATACGTGAAGTCTGCGATAGAACCCTGGCACATACATCCAAACATAAGTGGATAAACGTGGGTTTTGAGTGACAGGTTAATGCTCATCGGTGGCAGGTACAAGGAATTCGGTGCCATCCTCGTTTTCGGTTACGGACAACATCAACATATCGAATGGTTGCACTCGACGGGGGTCGCATACTCTCGACGGGGGTCGCATACTCTCGACGGGGGTCGCATACACCACATTTGGTTCACGGTTCTGGGAGATCAGCTACTTCACACAAAAAGTGATGCATCGATTCAAGCCTGTGTTTACAGCTATATGTCTGTCATCTAAATGAATCCCATGTTGCCAGTAACATCGTTGACAGGGAGAGTGTCCAGTTCCAGACGAGTTTTCAGACCAATTCGTGCCATTAGGAGAGTGAAGAGGCCATGTACTGAGTTGTATATTCACATTTTACGGACCCAACAGGACATTTTGTATCTGGAGTGATCGTAAAATTTGTGTTGCGAGGAGCACGTATGCGTATCGAAACTTTAACAGTTGAAAGTAGAACAACATTTATAATACATACATTGCTTTCCGCACATAGAGTATTAAATGCGTTGTATATGCATGGGTGACCGAACATGGGTGACCGAACATGCGCAAGAACGTACTTGCGCACGCAGTGATTCATGTACGTGACAACTTGTGTCATCCAAGGAATGGCACAAGTGATTCACAACTTGTAAGCATGACGCTATTTTGTTCCCTTTTGACAGCTAGAGGGCAGCACTTGACAACTCGATTTGGACGACAGTATAACAAGTAACGTACTGAAATTTGCGGATGACACAAAACTGTTTAGAAAGGTTAATACTGATGGTGATAAACAACATTTACAAAACGATCTAGACAGATTAGTGAAATGGTCTGAGAAATGGCAGATGTTGTTCAATTTTGGGAAATGTAAATGCCTACATACAGGACATAGGAACTTGAATGTAAACTATAAAATGGGAGATACTGTTCTGGGTACTACTGTAAAAGAAAAGGACTTAGGAGTTACAATAAGCGCTGATATGAAAGTTTCAGAGCAGTGTGGTATTGCAGCTTCAAAGGGTAATCAAATTCTTGGATTGATTAGAAGAAACATAACATACAAGGGAAAAAAGTTAATTATACCTCTTTATAAAGCAATAGTTAGACCTCATTTAGAATACTGTATACAAGCATGGAGACCATATCGTAAGAAAGATATAGATACGCTTGAACGCATACAAAGGAGAGCAACTAAAATGATTCCAGAACTGAGAGACCTTAGTTATGAAGAACGCCTGAAAGAATGTGGTTTAACAACTCTAGAGACAAGGAGGTTAAGAGGAGATCAGATTGAAGTTTTTAAGATATTGAATGGGTATGAAAATATTGATAGAAATATGTTTTTCTCACTCAAGAAGGATAGCAGAACTAGAGGACATGAGGTAAAATTAGTAAAGGATCAATGTAGATTGGACATCAGGAAGCACTCGTTCTCACAGAGGACAATAAATGAATGGAACAAATTGTCTACAGATTGTGCAACTGCTAGCAGCGTGAATATGTTTAAAAACAAGGTTGACACATATCTCAGGAGGGCGGGTTATAAGTAGATGAACATTGTTGGACTCTCGATAAGCCAATGGCTTCCTTGTCCACTTGCCATCTGGGCCTTTGGCTTGGATGGCAAATCTTGTTAAATCTTGTTAAACTCATATAGACTTACCCCGTTATTCTATTGGAAATCCTATTCTAATTACATGGTGTCGAGGAATTCGAAGTCGCCGTGCAATGCTATACCTGCATCGGCCTGTACTAACCGTAATCGTAGTCCAATAGACCTTCATTATAGATATGACGAGATCACCGTAATTACCAGAAGCACTCCTTCCAACCCGCACTCACAACACTACTTAAGTGAGACGCCATTCGAGAAAACAATGCGCCCAACCAGCTTATACAAGAGGTGGTTACGCGTGGCTGATTTTCGTTCCACGCGGCTTAACTCGATTGAGTTGCCAGCCTATTGCCGGTTGCGTGTTCAAACACGGCGGAACGTCCGGCGAAATAACCAATACATTCCTAATATTGGCAGTGGGTATCGCGGATAGGGCTGTGTTTCCCAAATGGATACCAATCATGCCACGAGAGGATGCTGCGGAGATCGACGACAGCTCGCCATCGTGGCTTGGATATAAGAGGATTCTCGAAGCGAAGAAACGCTCCTACCTCGAGGTAATGTTCCACTAAGCCGCCATCGCCTCAACGACTATGTTTGTTTATCCCCGTGCCCCTGCTACGGACACTGTCCAAGCTGTTGTGTCAACGTTGGAGTCAAGAATGTAAGGGTGATTAAGCGAACGTTTAATGGGAGGGTGGTTGTTCTAGGACAACCGCATATCCTTTATTTCAGCATACAAGCGTGGAGACCATATCGTAAGAAGGGTATAGATACGCTTGAACAAATACAGAGTAGAACAACTAAACTGATTCTAGAACTGAGTGGCCTTAGTTATGAAGAACGCCTAAAAGAATGTGGTTTAATAATGAAATCAACCCGATCAAATTGAAGTTTTTAAGATATTAAATGGGTATGAAAATATTGATAGAAATACTTTTTTCTCATTCAAGAAAGATAGTAAAACTAGAGGACATGAAGTAGCAATAGTAAAGGATCAGTGCAGATTGGATATCATAAAATATTCGTTCTCACAGAGGACAATAAATGAATGGAACAAATTATCTACAGATTATGAATATATTTAAAAACAAGGTTGGCAGTGACACATTTATCAGGAGGGCGGGTTACACATAGATGAAAAGTGTTAGACTCTTGATAAGCCAGTGGCTTCCTTCTCCACTTGCCATCTGGGCCTTTGCCTTGGATGGCAATCTTGTAATATCTTGTTATAGAGCATAGAAAGTCTATGTACTTATTCAGAGCATTCCCAAATGGTTCACGTTTCACGTCCATTCCGCAGATTATACTGTTTCATGTAACAATACGCCTATTCCATTGTCGAAATGTGTGCGACCAGCGGCTAATTATAGCTTCTCGGTGACGCAACACCCGCCATCTCTCGCATTATACGCGCGCTTCACAATATTGCGTGACAACAGAGCAAACAGGACCTGATTAGTGAATAATTCATATCCATCAATGACCCTTTTGAAGAAACTGCCACCATTGCGACAATTAGCACGGAAACTGACAGAATACAGTTCAGCATTCGTGCACCAGTACCCCGAATGATTTTTTCTAAATGTACTGTCTTTGCCGGAATGTATTCCTAACTGGTTAATTACTCGTGGATGCATGTCCACCCCTCACCCAAGTTAACTGGTGACCGTATTCGTGTGCCAAAATACAGACCGACACACGGTCGTCTGTCACAATCCCTCCCTCCACCCCTCACATTGCAATCCTCCCCTCCCACAGCAATCCACCCCTCCCACGGCAATCCACCCTTCACATTGCAATCCTCCCCTCCCAGGGAATGCACCTCCATCCAGGGCAAGCCACCCCTCCCACGGCAATTCTCCCCTCCCTCCATCCTCGAGCTTGTGTTATTTTAGCTCTGCCCTATCCTCTTCCGACTTCGTGGCCCGTGAGGTTGCAGTGCACTTTCTCTTATCGTTGGCCATCTGTTTGGCTTCGTTCCACGACGTCCACCTCAGGTCTCGTTTTTCATTTTAGCGAGAGACGTCAAACAAGTGTTGACACTTGCTTCATTCGATACCGTGCTTTATTCTCATTGATAGGTGGCTCCTGTGAGAGCGACTGTAAAGTCTTTATATGAGTCACTGACCCCTTATTAAGTTATATTGTGTTTGTATTTTCCATGTGAACGTATTCATGCACATTTTCTTCTATCATTACATTTTTATTTGTATCACAAACGGGGTCAAAATAAAATGTCTTGTTGTTGTTCTTGATAGTACAGGTTTATTGGTTTCTTAATTGTATGTTTTATGACTATTTGAAACATATTAACTACACTTACAAATATATTAACTCTGCCATGCCAGATTGTAGACCTACTAACGGTAGTAATACATTAATATATTGCATAAAAAGAAATTACACCTTCCACCGTGAATACCCCTGCGACAGTATTAACACAGTCTGACATGACATGGTTCACACGCTAGTTAAATTTGCCGTAAATAATGATACGTTACAAATGAGATTAGTCGTACATACGTCAAGTAGTTGGACAGTAGAAGGCAGTCGAACGAACGCCAGAAGTCCAATTACCTGCACTCACTCGTACAATGTGAACATTGCGGTTAGTAGCTTAATTTTAGACACCGATAGTAATATTGCTATAAACTCCATCATGGATTACAACGCAACGTTAATGGCATGATCTCATACCACGCTGTGACCTCAGCAATACCACAGTGGTGAGGCCTGATGGTCGAATTAAGCTTTAAATGTATCGGATATAGGCCTACCGCCAAATCCTATTCCGCCAGTCGGGTCCCTGTTGTCAGTATACGTATTCTTATAGCAGCCATATTTTTTTTGTGTTTTGCACACGGTGATTATTTAATATGGATACCTGAAGTCATAGGTGGATTTAGCCCCCACCATAAAACATGTAATGTCCCTTGCATCGCAGACATTTAACATTAGTGCATTTCTGAATTCTATGTTTATTCTGGAGAAACCCCATACCCCTAACATGAGGAGGATATACCCTCCCCCCATCGTTCCTGCGCACCTTAGCCCTTGTGGTCCACAGTGCTGCTACCCGCAGTCTCAGACTCCGGGTTCTATACACATATATTTCACCCCCCCCCCTCTACTGGGAAGGCTAAATCCGCTTATGCCTAGGATCAACATTAGTTAAAATTCACTTAAAATGAAGATGCACATCGTTGTGCTATATGGTATGCTAACGCGTTCAGCATTGCACAAAGTATTTACTAACCATTTGTTATATTTAAAGCAGCGATAACAAACCTACGCGGCGAATATCAAAGCAATGCCGGGGAATGTTTTCACGGAGTAAGAGACTGTTTGTTTGTGTATTTGTTTGTGTGCGTGCGTGCGTGCGTGCGTGCGTGCGTGCGTACGTGTACTGAAACGTGAACAAAGAATTAAGCTCATTCGTAGTTTATATATATATATATATATATATATATATATATATATATATATATATATATATATATATATATATATATATATATATATATATATATATATATATGCTAACAGCAAAACTATTTAGTTGTTTGGAAGGAGCGCACTTTAACATGTATGCTAACAGCAAAACTATTTAGTTGTTTGGAAGGAGCGCACTTTAACATGTCCTCACATTTAGCTCATATGGCAATCAGGGTAGCTTCGCATCTCAGTTGCCTCAAGAATGCTATGTATATGATTTGTAGAATGCTATGTAGATGTGTTGTAGAATGCTGTGTAGATGTGTTGTAGAATGCTATGTAGATGTAGATGTGTTACATGCTTCATAATGTTAAAGCTATGTACGAAATATTGATTAGTGCATGTGACTGCATCGTCCGTTCGCCCGCCTGCCCACCCGCCCGCCCGACCCGCCCGCCCGCCCGACCCGCCCGCCCGCCCAGCCCACCCGCCCGCCCGCCCGCCCGCCCGCCCGCCCGCCCGCCCGCCCGCCCGCCCAGCCCGCCCGCCCGCCCGCCCGCCCGCCCGCCCGCCCGCCCGCCCGCCCGCCCGCCCGCCCGCCCGCCCGCCCGCCCGCCCGCCCGCCCGCCCGCCCGCCCGCCCGCCCGCCCGCCCGCCCGCCCGCCCGCCCGCCCGCCCGCCCGCCCGCCCGCCCGCCCGCCGCCCGCCCGCCCGCCCGCCCGCCCGCCCGCCCGCCCGCCCGCCCGCCCGCCCGCCCGCCCGCCCGCCCGCCCGCCCGCCCGCCCGCCCGCCCGCCCGCCCGCCCGCCCGCCCGCCCGCCCGCCCGCCCGGCCCGCCCGTTCTGTCCTCTCGTTCTCAATGTTCGCTTGTGGTACCTACAAGCCCACGGAATGTGGGCATACCTCAGACTCAGTAGTTGCATCTAAACGTTATGTAGCTATAACTCCAGAGCTGATGCACCTCCGTGCAAACTGTCTTCTTTGGGCTGGTGATTGAACGGCATTCCTGCTCAGCGAAGGATGTTGCCAAGTTTGGCTAGCGATGTTTCAGAGGCTACCAAAAAAACCAGATTGGACATATTCTATATTGGATCTCATCATGCTGTTCAGGGGCGGATCTAGGCTTGTTGGCGGGGGTCTCAGTCAGTCATAGTCATATGTCATTCTACTTACGAACCGAGGCGGTCGTTCCACTTACAGAATGGTTAATATATTATCCGGCTGCTAATACTTCAGTCTTCATACTGACACTAGTTCCGATGTAGGCCTATATACGTTGTCCTGTACCGTAATATTTGCCACGGACACAGGAGGGTCTAAGACCCCCTCCATGGCTTAGTGGGGGGTCTTGAGACCCCTAAGACCCCCAGTATCCGCTGCTGCTCTTTGCAGATCACAGCCCGCTGGTTTTATTTCAAGTATGATGAGTTTTCAGGAGGTCATTGATTGACTGATTAATTGATAATTCTATTTTCACTCGGTAACATACTCAGTAATACACTATTTTCGATGGCCAAGCCATTCACCTATCATTTACATATCACTCATACATATATTTACATTTGTAAATAGGAGCTTTCCTGCATCCTTGGCCATATTTACTGCTGTTACTATCCAGGACAAATATTTCCGGATACAGATGACTAGCAGTCCCACCACCTGACAAGATGGTGTTCATAAATGTGAGTGAGAGGTGGTCGGCGGTCGGTGGTCGGCGGTCGGTGGTCGGCGGTCGGTGGCCGGTGGCCGGT